>JAJJWN010000427.1:0-79358 GCA_021655885.1 Fusarium abutilonis
GGGTACGAGGCTGACTTTTGGTCGACAACCTAAGATGCACGTCAGGCTGATAATTGTCAAGACTCTCTTTACTTGGACTTACTAGTATACCATGAGTGGGCATGGTCTCGTAAAAGAATACGATCTTGACCTTGTCTTGTGTGCTGTTACGCTTTTGGATAACTTCTGGAAAATCGGTACCTAAGCTCTGCAGCTCTTTAGAGCGTTCGTCAAAAGCCTTGAGAATGTTGACATTCTTCTGGTTGGTACCCTTGACAACGTCGAATATCTTCTGGACGATAGTACCCCACCTGTTCAAGCTGGAGCCAGCAAAAGGAGTACCGAAGAACAACATGCCTTTGGTCCTTTTTGCCACTACTTCTAAGGCAGTGTCTTTGGCGGTTTTCTCACCGAGTACAATGAGGCTAGCGCAAACTAAGCCACCTAGACTATGGGCAACAAAGATAATCGGACGAGAGCTCTGGGTTGTGTTAATTTGTGGTGACTTGAGGCACGGGGGTTGGAGAACTTACTTCTTCCGGTGATGATCTCAGTGCCTGGAGCGAAGAACAGAGACTTCGAGCCTCGTTGTCGATGTTACTACTTGTTACATCTACAGGTTCAGAACGAATGACTCTAGAGTCATAGCCGAAGCTCATTATCCGCGATCTTGGGACGTCGTGCGGGAGAATGTCCCTAGGCCACAAGACGCCGTCCTTTTGCCATGTCCTCTCACGGTTATTACCTAAGCCATGAACGAAGACAATGCTGGATAGCAGTTAGATTGGATGCATGGAGTCAGGAACAACAATAAGTGAATTGAACGTACTCAACTTCGGGGTTATCCTCAGTATACCAGATTACGAGACCGTAGTCTAGCTCATTTGAGCTTGGTGAAGCGGATATCCTTGAGCTGACTAAAAGAGATGCCTCTAAGCTGTTCGAAGGAGGTTCGTAGGGGGTGTTTTCATGTTCCCCGATGAGAAAGTACCCTTCATTCTCAATCTTCAAGAGTATCTCGTCAAGCGCATCTCGCAGTTCTGTAGAGGTCATGTATGAACCGATACGTCCGTGCTGTACTACCAGTAACTTCGTTCGCAATACTTCCAAAAGGTCTCTCAAGGCCGTATCCTCAGGACATGCTGGATCGTTCACCATGTGATCCATCAAATTTGGGATCAAGCCGCGGACACCTACTTTGTACTGCGAGGCTGCCACAACGCCGTCTGTGATACCCTCACGGCGGGTAGTCAACCAATATCGAAATGTCATCATTTCGCTATGGCCGTAGAGGCAGCAGGTGAGCCATACCAGGATGGTACACCCAAATGACCACATGTCGTTCGCATACGGTCTATCCATATATCTCAAAACGGTTTGTAAGTCATAGCTGATACCAAAGAACCCCTGATTTGAATATGGGCTTGGCCAGGCCGAATGCGGTTCAGAATATCTGACCGTGTCCATAGCGGATAGTTTGGGCAAGGAGAATCTATCATCATGCTTTCGAAACATATGGACGTTATCTGGCTTCAACGTGCCGTGGGAATGCCCTGACTCATGCAAGACGCGCAGTGCATCTGCAAGTCCACGTATTTGTAAAAGAGTCTCTTTGAAAAAACTCTTGGTAAGGCCATGACGGCCAGGCGAAGACTCCCAGAAACTATCAAGACTCCCACAACGTCCATCCAAGTCGAACACGAAGTAATGATCATGTGTGACGATGACATGCCCGAGACAATCCATGAGGTGTGGATGCTTAATATCAATCAGAGCTTCGAAAACTTGGACTTCCGTGGATGGTGTGTTGATTCTCGATTCGCCCCGTTGCAAGTAATTTTGGTCATCAATAACTACTCGAAGCGCAACAGATTGAACCTTGTTCTTAGACACGTCGAGGTGGCTACCTAAAGCCGGGAGGACCAAACCCATGTGACTCGATGGCATTACTGTTTGCCTAGCCAAGAACAATGCACTAGAACTGGAGAAGGGAAGAATGTAGTTATCGTTGAGACTTTTACCCTTGGGGTCCTTGAATATGATCGGGGCTAGGAACTTCCACTGTGCTTCGTAAAATGCACCTGAGAGATCGGATCTCCGAGGTATCGCATCATGAAACCAGTCTTGAATCGTATCTTTAGCTGCTGGAAGTGCTTCATCACTGATCTTGGTCCTGACAAGCCATTGCAACATGGTATACAGGTCGGGTCCCGTCAAATTTATGAAGCAAAGGATAGCAAAGGACTTCTTGAAGTTGTGGAGAATGCCTTCAAATATCTCCAAGTCTGTTACTGAGGCTGAATTCAGGTTCTCAAGCTCTCTGACGATCGCCCGGGGTGTTGATAGCTGATGAAGGACACCCTCTGGCAGAAAAGCTGAATCTTTATTTATCGTGAATCCCTTGACAAAGTTGTCGATAATCTGATCTCGCAAACTGGGCTCTGTGTACGCGTGTTCCCTTTTATTGTTGCGGTGGATTTCAACTGCCATTTGCGTTTCTCGTAGCTGTCTTGACAATTTATTGTAGCGGACTGAGGCCCATTCCAAAGAGGCATTGTTGATCTTGAAATCAACATAGGGCGGCTCAATGGGATCACCGATTGTCTTCCTCATTCTTTCCTCGTCAACCTCCACTACGTCCAAGATGGCCTGTCGGTGAATCTGGAGTTGTTCGGCTAGTTTGTCTTGATCTTGCGTAACTCCAGACTCCCACAGAGCTCGGGTCACTCTCAGTTGCTCCAATAGGTCCTCATGATGGCCCAGCTGCATTATCATGGCGAACAACATCGTTTGCTCATCCGGTTCCAGTCCGCGATCTTGGAGTTTACGCTCTTGGCTGATGAGATCATGCCGAAGAGCTTCTAGGTCGGACTCCTCGTTGATGTATGCCAGCTGGGTTGCTTCGGCTGTCGTGCTTTTGAGTTCGTCTTTGTCAGAATTGAATCCGATTGCATCGTCAGACGATGCTTCGTCATCTGGGTTTTGTTCAAGTTGCCCAATATCATCTGGCCACCAAGAAAGTGACAACAAAGCAAGATGCTGTAGGTGTGTGCTCATATGTTGGTATAAGTCGAGGCTTTCCTCTGGTGTTGTACTTGGGTTACGGTTCAGTGTTTCTGGTGAGTTCCATGGCGGAATACCACAGAGTGGACATTCGAGATCAGTTCTCAGGCTCCCCCTTTTGCCCCGTGCTGTTATCCTGGCTATTTCAAGCTTGTCTAGGCTCTCCGGGTGTCCTTCTGCTCCACCTTCTGCGATGTGACGGGCAAGTTGGTCTTGCGTCCAGAAATACACATTCTGGACCTGGTCAGTACAGTATTGGCAATGCCATTTAATCCGATGGACGTGTCGATTCCAGTCCGGACGATGGGTTTCTCGCATATGTGCTTTCCATTCCTTCATTGTCGAGAAAGACGTAGGGAAGTTCAAGCACTCTTCAGACAAGCATACATAGGGCCTCAGATCAGTATTTAAGTGATTTCTTCATGTATCAGCATCCATAAATACCAGTTTGGGAGGCAGGGGACGAACTTCCAAATAGTGTCTCTCTCCTCCTCAGTTGTGTTCAAAGGTATCTCGACTTCACCGAGACAATACTCGCACTTTACAACAGCTTCACCCGAAGGATTTTCTGGTCTCGCGGGATATTTTGCTCGGGGGGAAGGATTAGAAGATCGTTCAGTTCGTGTTTCTTCAATCTGATGATCTTTTTGAATGCGCAACACACGTTTGTTGGTAGGTCTCTTTGGCAACCGCTGCGAAGGCAACGTCGATGAAAAAACCGTCTGTGGCGGGGCATCGATAGGGGTTTCTCGCTGACCTTGAGGTTCCATGCTGGTATGAATAATATGCCGTTGATCAGCTGCTTCGACCACTTGTGTTTGTTCAACCTCTTTGTTTCTTCTTTCGTGTCCCAGCTTCTGTGCATGCCTCCGTCTCCAGAGGAGTCTGTGTCGTCGATAGACAATAGATTCTGCTAGCTGCGATTGTAATGTTTTCTCGGTATCAGGGAGGAGAAACTGAATCATTGCTGACATGATCTCGCGGAAGCCGTCTGGTTGTCTTTTGCTGACGAAATTGCGAACCCTCTTCACCTCATCCACCTCATCAGTTCTTGGAGATTCTCGAATAAACACTGCAAGTCGGTGAAGGCGATCAATTGCGCCGTTGATCCCGTACATAGCGGCATCTTCTTTCTCATCGATGTTTTGTACAGCATCTTCTGATGGATGTAGGGCTATGCCTATGATACTGTTAGTAGGAGGTCATTTCGAGAGATCATGAGGCATAAAACAACGTACCACGCTGGATGTTTCTGTTAAGAACCCAAAGCATTGATAGCACCAAGCCTTTGATCTCTGGATCATTCTGGAGACGACGATCCAGACAAACACTTTCTTGGGCAAATACACCAAGGAAACTTGCCCATGCCAAAAACCGCCGTTTGTATTCAGCAACTTCCTTAGTGAATACTCTTGAAGAGCCCGCATAAGCGGCAAAAAGCCGTTTTGACTCGAGAGCTTGGGTGTAGATGTCTTGAGCTTCGTTGTTCAACCCCTCATTCGGCATACTGGGAGAAGCCATGGCCGATGCGAATGGCGACCTATATATCGCTGATCAAGAAGAGAAACTTGTCAATATTAGCCATCAGTATAATATTTACAGTTAAGCTTAACTTACGGAATCAATAAGCTCAAGATTCATAAGTTACGCTTACTCGGTAGCTACGTTACAACTTACCTCTCCATTCTCAAGTAGCATGCAGGCGACTCTCACCTGCTGATCTCACCTGCAGGCCACATCTTCAGCCGCAAACGCGGGGTAAAGATGCTGTTATGCGTTATTTCCTATATAAGTTTGACGGAGGCCACCGAAACTCCCTGCGTTGGTCATATCATCTAGACTACGGTTGCAACAATGGCCTCGGTTGATGATCGAGTTCTCAGTTATCACGTCGTCCCTCACTTTGCCATTCCTGCCAAAAATGGGCCGCTGTCTCTTGGAACAATTGTCTCCGATCTCAAGCACCTTGTGCCTCTGAATCGGGGTGCTTTCTTGATCAAGCCTGATGGTCTCACATATGACCCTGTGGTCCAAACCGACTTCAAGGACACCCTAGCAAGAGTCCGTCGGCTCAATGCTTCAGCTTGGTTAAAGGCTCTCGGTCTTCCAGTGGGTGGCTCTGCCAATATCGGTGCTTCAGACGACATTGAAGATTCTGTCTCCTGCGACTCGATCATCACAACATATTTCGACCCGGATCCTGCAGGTAACTACGCGAAGAAGTGTTTTGCTGTAAAACCTGTCAAAGACATCTTAGATGCCGGTAAAGATGAATGGTTTGACAGTGTCCGGATTCGCAGCATTGTTCTCTACCTGGTCACGGGTCTCAAAGTGGCCAAGAATCTCAAGTTCAACAACAGCGGAACAAAAGAGCGACACATGGGAGGTAGTGCAGAGGGCTCAGAACCACATACAAATGCTGTCAAAGGTGGTGTTAACACCGACGCGTCGGAAGAGAAGAAACACAACCTTCAGTTTACTGTTGACGATATCATCATTGGTTTTCGAGTGAACAAATATCGTGTCAGGAGGGTTTTTGGGACGAATGGAAAGTTGAAGGAGAAGGGTGTTATTGATGGTGACATGCAGGATGACCAGGAATCTCAGAGTGCACAGCCTGATTTTGAGGTTGAACTTATTCCAGACGAGGCTGAGAACAACACCACAAACGATGGGACTGATGAGATCTGGGTGGCATAGCTTGATTCCTTTAATCTTTTTTATTTCATTTGTCATAGAATATAAACAGATTGTATTGCTGGACTTAATATATCGATATTTTCTTCAGTTTCTCACGTATCTTTTCAAGATGCTCGTCATCAACGTATCCCTCCTCATCCCAAAATCCCTCAGCCCAAGGCCTAAAGCAATTATATCGGCCACTTTCGTAATTCTCAGTCAGTTTAGCCAGCAGTTGTTTCATCACGCTGTACCTCTCTAGGTTCTCGGCAACCTCTTCTGGTAGCTGATGTCTTGCGAATTCAAGAATGTTAGCCGCCACCGCCGCAGCGACAGGACAGGCAAACGACGTTCCGGAGATTGAGGTGTAGTTTCCTTTCCAAAAGGACTCAATATCACATCCATAAATAGCAAGGTTGTCTTTGGATGATTGAGCCGGAGGATTGATGCGATCAATTGGCGTATTAAACTCGTCTGTTGCGTGTATACCAAACACACCGAGTTCGCTGGCTGGCCATAACCTTCGTCCGTAACCTCCTGTGTTAGAAGCCGCTGCAAAAATCAGCTTCCTAGCTGCGACAAGACGCTCTATATCCTTTTTGATCTCTGGATCTGGACAATGGCCCAGGCTGAAGGAAAGGTTGATGATATCACCTCGTTCACCAGCCCATTTGAGTGCCTGCTTCGAAGTTAGCAAACTCTGCCAGAGACCAACAGAAAGATGAAATCGTACCTCGCGTAGTTGTTTCTTTTTTGTGCCGGTCAGGCTTTTGGTATTAGTTATCTTGGCGATGTATATCTCCGCCTCGGGTGCCCACTTGAGCAACAGTCGAGCGATATGAGTGCCATGGCCGTGAGTATCACGCCAATCGTCAGGATTTGGCTCTTTTTCGTTGGGCGAGAAGAAGTTTTTATAACCCTTGATTCTCGATTCAAGATCCGTGTAAAACAAGAACGGATCGACTTGTATTTCCCAGTCTTCTCCATCATCTACATGAAACCCTGTATCGATGATCGCCACTCTTACCCTTGGTTTTGCTGTCCCGCGCACCGCCTTTGCTCGTAATGGTGCAATGTAGGTGTCAAGAAACTTTTTCATGTAGTTGATAAAGCTGTGCTGCTTGACCTCAGTTGTGGGGTTCGCTCTGAGACGACTGTCAGCAAAACTGAAAGAGAGCACTAGCACGGGGCTTTAATACAGTATTTTGTACTCCTCGTCTTCGTTTGACCACAAGGTGAATTCTGACTCGGTGACACGTCGAGCTACCGGTATTCGCGACGAAGCTCTCTTACTGCTTAAGCGAATGTTGTTGTCTCCCGGGTCCTGATCCTGCGTAAACGAGTTTTGAAATTGTTGCTGTCCTATCCAGAACTCCAGGTTTCGACGCAATGGATCAACTATGTAGTCTTTGATGACTTTTTGAGCCTGACATCTCTCATTATAGCTGTCCAGAGTTGTTCCATCTTGATCCTCAAGGTTTGGCAAGTAAACAAGACAGCCCTCGACTGCTGTCCAAAAGTCTCCCATCAACTTGTCATTTCTCTTCTGCTCGACCTCGTCCCCCAGAAGCCTGTACCACTCAGCAGGGTCGTCATGGCATAGTGGTGTTTGTTCATGACCCCCCTTTGCAAGGTTGATCAACACTTGCGCCAGAGACAATAGAAGCCTTGGGCATGGCTCTAGATGATCACACGAAGTGAAAGTTTTTGGTAGAATGTTTAAACAGGGTCTGCCATCGACGCAGTGCTGAAACGATGCCGGGGTGTCCAGTAGTACACATTCAATGTAAGCCTCATCCAGTGTCTCGCCCAGTCTGATCAGTATGTTGTCCATGTCCCACGTTTTTTGGATCCACGATGAGGAACATAACCGGTGTAGTGATAAAGCTAATCTGTGTGCCAGGCGAAATTTCGTGATATCATCATTCAAGTCGGATGTTTTGAGATGTCCTTGCGAGAGAGTAGCCTGGAGGCTGGTTGTATTACAGTCTTTCATATCAAGCTTATGTCCCTTAGTTAGGCCTTTGCTGGACCAGATCGAGCCATTATTGAATGATAGACGTAGCGGCACACGACGAACACGAGCCTTGTTAACCAGGGAACAAACAGTCTCGGGAAAACCTGATGTACAGGCTGAGTCTGGTGGAATGGGCCTGTATCCTTCCAGTTAGGACGATCTCAGCGGCAGCAGTCAGGTATTACAAACCCCTCAAAGCGACATATTGTCTTGTGCCAGTTGGTGTTGCGAGACGTAGGTTCTTCACAAGATAAATATAAAACCTCATCAGATGAAGTTGAATTAGAAAGTTGAAGAAGGGCTCGATGTTGCTTAGCAGAGCACTTTCGGGTCGTAAGAGCACGATACAATGCCTCAGCAGGTGTTTGATCTACTTCCTGTTGCGAACTGCTATCGGGTGCAAGTATTGATACAATTGGCTTCGCCATTACGAGGACCCAGCGTAGGATAAGATCGTTTATGCCGCTCTTGCGTTCGGCTGACGCAACCATCTCTGTGGAAGATGCTGGGACAACTGCTTCGCGAAGTACCTGGTTTGGGATCCCTGTTTGTACCATCTCATCCGTATATCGACCAACCTCGGCCGCGTCTTGGTCATCGTTGACATTCTGAGGCTGCAATAGGTCTGCTAAACTAGCAGCTTGCACCTTGCTGTTAATTTCAATCACCTCTTCTCTTACTGCATCGTTGATCTTGGCCCAGTCAGAGTTGCTAGGTCCCACGTCTTTGTATTCTTCATGGGCGAGATTCTCCTGCGTAAGCGCATAATCAAGGAGTTGATCATGCGCCCCGATTATCTCGGTAAACGCTGTCTCGAATCGTACAAACTCGCGGGCTGTCTCTTCTTTGCTTGCGTCCTCGTTGAGGGTTTCGGTGGGTACCAAATTGCTGGTGGCGGATAATAGCTCACAATAGGCAAGGTGATTTGTATGTTGATAGAGACTAAGGTTACGACTCATGGTGTTCCAGTGAGAAGTAGCTGGTTATAACAGATGACTTTCATCACCATTCATAGAGATAGTCCCGGACTTGGGTAATTCAGATTTGATGAGATTGGTTAAGAGTAGTTAGTTGCGAGCTCTGGATTCAGGTGCGGGGGGAGTTGTCAGCACGATTATCGCTTTTTGTCTTTCATTGGTGGTTCTGCTTATTCAGACTGCATATGAGATGATCCTAGGAACGCCTCCATTCAACAATGCAGTCGGTGGTCGTGATCTTCTAATTGATGCTAATCTTGAAGCTCTGGAGCAATTGCAGTCCGACAGGAGGAAAGTCAGCCCGTTGGCCTTGGCAAGACTAGGAAAAGGGTGATGCTGCTGCTCTATATATTATGATAAGTAGAAGTTCCATGGGGTAAACATCTCGTTGAGGCTTTTCATTCTCTCAGCACCTTTTGTTCGGATAGTGGGCAAAGCAGAGTTATCTCTTATAATGAACAAGTTAATCCTCTCTTCTGCTGCCGTAGATGGTGTCAAACTACCTGAATCCCCCCTCCACTTTCATTTCGGATTTCAGCCATGTATGAGACTCTGCCGTGTGTTTCGATGTTGAAATGTATACTATTGTCTTATATAACTCTGTTTCAGATCATAGCTCTCGGTGCTACTCCATATCAGTATTTAAATCCATGTACGGAACCATAAGCAGTCTCCACTCATCTGAGCAAAGAGCAAAGACAGAAATGATACTGCCCAGCGGACGTCGGCCACATAGCTGCAGTCTCGCCCAGGCTTGCAGTGAAAGCAAAGTTGCCGAGCACGCAGAATATCTAACTGTAGACGAGGGAAACAAAACCACCAGGCGTGAGAATGTAGCCTATCGACCCAGCTAGGACGATTCATGTGTGGACTATCATCAGCAATCAAGTCATTTAACAGAGTAGATATTTTAAGAGACGGGGCCGCAATTGACCTTGACTGGTTTCTGATGAAGCCATATAGTCTTCGTCAACGTCATTAATCTTGTGTGCTGTCCAAAATCAGGAAGTCCCGTAACTCTTTATCGTCACCTTCTTCAACATTAACTAGCTAAACACCGTCAAATGAAGCTAGACGTCGATCGGAGATGCCCCTCAGACGGAAGGGCCGCGTATCTAGATATAACACATCATCAACGAGGTCGCTTATAGAAACGCGCTACTGTCTTTCGGAAGTTCTGAAGACTTGCTAGGAACGCTATTTTTCGGTGATACTTGTACGGGATTCAGAAGTGGCAATTGATACTGATGGATAAGTCATAGGTCTGTTGGCTGAACTGTACGATCGATGCAGGAGGGGACCTGCATAGGGCTGGCTGTAGAAAGAAATTGAAATGGTGATCACGAGATTCATTCTATAAATGACATTATGGAGACTTTTCAACAATCGGGGCAAGATAATTCAGTTTGCATATGTAGTTAGAGTCAATCTGAAGTGGTTGTTGATCAAGTCCCAGGATCTGACAAAGACATCGACGATCTACCGAAGCGCCAAGAAACTCTCTCCTCCCTAACTAATCAAGCGTAAGAGGGATTAGATTATGCATCCATATGCACTACCACCTCACCCTGGCAAATGGAAGACGCATGTGACCGACGAGGTGCGCTTATTCACAGTATAAGGCCACCGAGATGGAACAGGCAGAGAATAGAGTTAGAAAAGAGGAAATTGTATCATATCCATTACAGAGTGTACGGACTGTCTTGTTTACTCAGTCTCAAAATGCAAGTCGAGGTATCTTGATCCGTCTTTAAATCCATCCTGCGACTGCCCCCTCTTGTCCATCCGACGATCTCGATGGAAGCCCCTCAAATTAGGATACTAGTATTCCCTGCCGCTGGTACACGTCACTAACAAGTCAGCCCAAGCTGAACTGAACAGGCAGACCAGTTTTGGATACTGACTTTGTTGCGGTTATGCCCTCTAGGCGGGGTATTGGATGGACTGGGCTTTTTTTGCCTTTGAATCCAACCATGCTAGGGAAGACGCGGGTTGAGAATATTTGGTGCAGTTCTTGTGGTTGTCGAGCAGAGATTGCATGTGTTCAATCTCACTCTTGAGTGAGCTGATCTTGTCCATGAGTTGAGCGTTTTCGGTCTCAAAGTCCTGGTCAGGAGCAGAGGTTGAGGAATTGTCGGAGTCGTTGACTATTGCCGCCATGATTGTGGAGATAATGTGCTATTTGATTGTAGCTTGAGATATATATATAATATGTATACAGTATGGCTATGCAAGGTAAAATAGAGATGTAGATAGATGAAGAATAAGAAACGTCAGGAATTTTCATGGGTACAGCCAAGCCACTACATATATGAGTTGTACAAGATCTGACAACACCTGGAAACACAAATACTCATCAAAAACCATGGTCTGGTTAGTACATAGAGAGACCTGTCACTTCATGGCTCACCGAAAGACTCAAGTAAAGATGGTGTCATCAGCACTTCATTCACTCCATTTTTTTTATCCCCGGCAAAGCCTAACTAGGAGAACTAACTGGTTTAGCCTTCGACTCAGCTGCCTTCGCCGGCGCTTCCGGGCTCTGTGATTGGTGTCGAGCCATGCCATGCCATCCCTTTAACTATCCCTCCCAAGCAAGTCATGCACACTCATTGACTGAATTACGATAAAGGGTCGACACCATCTCGCTGAGAGTCATACTATGTAACTCATTCCATGATTCAAGACTTCTAGTGACATTCTTCGGTCTACTAACTCTACTTTTGATCAGTTGAAACCCTCCCTGTCGACGGCCACGATCGAGATCGACCCTTTGAAACATGCATGGCCAAGATGGCTTAACTAAATTAAACCCAGCCAACCCTTCGGAACAAGAAGGTTGCTCCACTTGCCAGCGCTGTCGTCCCCGTAAAGACGATCAAAGTGCCGTATCCCGTTCCATATCCACCAGCAGCTTCGCCCTGCCACGGCATTCCCTTGATCAACGCTCCACTCAGAGGACCAGATACAATGTTTCCGATTCCTCGTCCAGCCGACAAAACACCCAAGACCATGGCCGGATCAAACGATGTTCCGCTGCCTAGGCCATCGACAGGATTCGCAGTCACCATGTGCATAATCCCCGGCCAAGCAGAAGTGTATGACCCGGCAAAAACGCCGTAGATGATGCAATAGATGTACAGCACAGGCAGATTTACCGAGAACCCCCATAGGAAAAAGGTACTGATTGACGTGCCAACGGCAGAGATCATGAAGCAGTTGGTGACATGCAGCCGATCCGTCAGCGCGCCCATGGCCACACACCCAAAGACCGAAGCGACATTGATGAGCAGAACCGTGAGAGCCGAGGCAAACGTGCCAGCGCCAAGTGCAGTTCGAGCATACGACGGGAGATAGATTCCAGGCAAAAAGAAGCCCAACGCCTGGGCAATATTGGCAAGCTGGTGAAGCAAAAAGTTGCGACGCACTGCAAAGCCCAACTTGAGAGGGTTGATATGTTTCGTGGCGGAGTGCGGAAGACGGGGTCTGATGAAATACGCCAACGGCAAAGTCAGCACGAACAAGGCCAGCGACCATATCCTCAATGTGGTTCGAAAGCCATATTGATGAAGGAACTTCTCAAAAAGTAGTGGAAGAGCGAAGCCAGCAAGGCCGGTGCCGGACCACATGATGCCAAAGGCGAAGCCCTTTCTCTTTGCAAACCACTCGTCCATGTACAGGATGCACGGGCAGTATGAGATGGAGCCGCCAATAGCGTAGAGGACTCCCTGCGTTAGGATGAGGTGCGTTGTGTTTTGCGAGAAGGAACTTAGAGCCAGAGCGATGCACATGATGAAGAGGCCGATGATGGGAGACCAGCGACTCTGCTTGGGATAGAGACGCTGAAGGACCATGACGAAGGGAAGGCCCAGGTACATGATTCCCTTTGGAAGGTCAGTACAGAGAAACAGATGAAGCATTGACGAAACGTACCATGGCACAAGTACCAATAATAGCAATAGAAGATGACCCCTGAAAAGGAGCATGAGTGCTATAGTAGTCCTGAAAAACACCAAAAGCAAAGGGGAAGCCTATGTGGAGTTGAGATCAACAAACAACTCCATAACCCAATAAATATATGGTGGACTTACCCCACGTCAGAGCCTCAACCACAAACGAAGCTGCCAAAAACAACCAAGCATATTTTCCGCCATCTACTGGCGGCAGAGAAGAGACTTCATGGCTACCCGTGAGATCAAGGGCCTCCGAGCTATGACCCTCTTCACGGACATCTTGGCGCAGTTCAATTGACGTTTGACTCATATTGATAGCAACTTTGTCTGTGATGCTTCCATTGATGCCGTTTGTTCGGGAATAATGGCCTTTTTATTCTTGGGAATGTAAACTTTTTGGCTTGCTTGTAAGTTGCGCCCAAACTCCACATCTGCGCCCTTGATCTGACATTTGACAGTTCTTAGTGGGGTTCCTTTATGTAAAAGGAGTGATCGACTACTACTCCATACTTGCTTACCCTAGAAGCAATTACGAATAAATAGGTAAACATAATTTACTCTTTAGTTTTGTTATTTGGTGTGTCTATATTATCACCAGGTACGGCTTGACATGAGAGCTATTTGACAGCTTCAAAGTCAATGTACATGCACATCAACAAAGAGCTCATTTGGCCCTCGAGGGCTTCGTGTCCTTTCTATCTAGTCTAGAAGCGCTCAAAACACTTTTCAAGTTGTGCACAGTCCCGGGTGCCCTCTTGAAACTAACTGAACAAGGTATCCAAAAATAGAAGCTCGATATTCAAAACCTCTGCACAGGCCCTTTCAACGCTAGTGATAAAGGATGAGGATAGTTATGCCCAAACAGAAACAATAACTAGTTTGAAACAAGACACGACCTCTAAACTCGAGAATTTCCCATCGTACAAAAGCCCCTCAGCTGAGCACACTTGAACACTTCAGCATAGCTTTCTGTAGAGAGACTAACCTGTAAACTAATTGTTGACGTCTAAGGCGTGCATGCACCTCATGATATGTCAGATAAGCACGCCACCTAAGAGTCGTCCAAGGTTGAGAGGCCCCCAAGGCGCATTAATTCGCCTCGTGTAACCACAGGTCACCTCCTTCAAGGGAGAAGAGAGAAAAAACATCAACCCTAATCAAAGGCACTGAACTGATGCCTTTATTCTACCTGACATAACCGCCTGCTTGGTCGACATAGCCCGAAACAATTTCTGCCTCACTCAACAC
Source organism: Fusarium abutilonis (assembly GCA_021655885.1). NCBI lineage: Eukaryota > Fungi > Ascomycota > Sordariomycetes > Hypocreales > Nectriaceae > Fusarium > Fusarium abutilonis. The sequence continues at coordinate 13,917 of JAJJWN010000427.1, forward strand.
TTACCTATCCAGTTGATTTCGAGTGAGTATCGTGGTCAGTAATCAGGGAATGCTAAGAGAGTAACTTCATGTTATGCTGAGGCGGATACAGCCGCCCGGGCACATATATTTTGTGCATCACAGCCCATTACGTCCAGCCGCATGATGGCAAGAGTCCATATGTGAGGCGAGATGCGGCCTACAGATCTACGTATAATTGGTTAGAACTGAAAGAATGTTGTCATCAAAACACCTAATCGTGTAGTTGCAGCCTCAACATGCCCATATCGTGCCAATACGCCTTGGGAATAGCAGATATATTGTATTACACCAAACTGTCAGTCTGTCTCACATTACACTTCAAAGAATGTTCTGACTCTTTAGCCGACCTGTCTTGTGTTCTCCTGGATTGTAAACTCGTATTCCAATGTGCAGCTTGATGAGTATTTCTAGCGCACTGCTCCCCGATGACATGGCCCATGTTGAGTATATTTGGGATATTGACACGCAAAAACAACCCTTCATTTCACTACTAAGAATATAAACAATGAAAGAACCGTCATCCCAAGAAGGTCCTGGAAAGGACACGTCTTCTCCCCTTAAAAGAACAGACTCCTCCCCGACAGGCCAGGCTCTTGCTGTTCTAGACCTAAAGACAGATCAAGTTAGGCCTTTTCGTGATACTGACAAAGGTATATCATGTCCCTTGCGTTTTCTACCTGCTATTTACTAACATTGCCTACTAGAACAAGACTACCAATCCATCAAGATCCCACGCTGGAAGAATAAGGTTCGGAATAGACGACAGAGCCTCGTGTGGGTGAAATACATAAGAATAAACGCATCAACTCTACCCGCTACTTAAACCGCTTTGCCTTCTTCTTCCTTTGACATTTGCACTCTATCCTCGATCTACGAGTTGTTTCCTGTATCGAGCACGGTAGATGCCTAGTATTTACCAACCATGTCAGTCCATGCAGAGTCCTCCGGGCAGCATGCCAACCTTTCTATTCGAAACCCTGCCTACTTCTTAGAAGAGCAAGGTCCATGGGCGTGCAAAACCGTTTTGTCTTTTGGTAAGACGCATTCCTCATACATCATGAACGCGTGGCTGACCAGCTCAATAGACGGGGGAGGGGTGCGTGGCCACTCAAGCCTCCGGATACTCAGGGAGATTATGATCATGATCCGACAACTCGAGCTTTATCACAAAGAAGGACCAGCCCTCTCAAGTTCCCATTGCTCATGGCTGCCAAGTGGACATGACGAGTCTGTTCCCAACGGATCCCATCTTCCGTCACTCCAGAATTTTCTTCCCTGCCACTACTTTGATTACATGGCCGGAACATCCACGGGAGGGTAAGTCGGCATATACACCTCGTTTACCAACAATATCTGATCATACAGGCTCACCAGCATTATGCTGGGAAGGTTGCGTATGTCGGTGGATCAAGTGTTGGATAAGTACAAGGAGTTTGGCAACGCCGTCTTTGGCAAGCCGAGATGGTCTCACATGCGCACGATTCCGTGGTCTCCCAGGGAAAATTTCTCGATGAGCGAAGCACGCAGGGTCTTCCAGAATATCATTATTGAGAGCCTGCGGCGGGAGCAGGGTGATGACGTTGAGGAGCATCAAGGAGAGTTGGAGCCATTCGAATACAGGGCCGATCGCACCCGAATGTAAGATATGTCCTTGTCTATCTATATCCTTGTCTATCTATATCCTTGCTGCTCGTGTTAACATTAGCTCTGCAGGCGAGCGACTCTCGTCTAGTAGACCGTGAATATTGGAGAGTCATGGGAAGCAGAGGCTTCTATCCCCAAATCTGCCAGGTTGCGTGTGCAACAAGCGCTGCGCCAACCTATTTCAAGCCTGTAGTGCTTGGTGAGAGATTGTTTCTTGACGGGGCAGTGGCAGAGACCAACAATCCATCCTTGGCAGCCCTGAACGAGATCAAAAGACTTCACCATACAGCTCCGGCTCTTTTCGTCAGTATCGGAACTGGTCTTAAACGCACAAGTACTAGCTCAAACGGCACAAGTACCAGGCCAAATGTGAGGAGAGCACCGACAAACGGTCAAATGTCAAAACGGAGGCTCATTCAGGGTTATCTGCGTAGCCATATAAAAGAGATGCTCGACACAGAGGGACAGAACGGACACAGCGGATGGCTCACCCGCTGTGAGGGGCTCAATATACGCCGGAATGCTTACAGACTCAACGTCACAGAAGGCCTTACCAACTTATCCTTTGGTGATTGGCGTCCTTTAGACACAGGGGAAACTACCTTGAACTTCATCGAAGGGCTGACGAGGGAGTATCTCAACACACGGGAGGTGCAGAGTTCTATCAGGGCCATCGCTACAAAAGCTGTGGATATTCGGCGTCGGCGGGCACTTACGGAAAAATGGGAGTCGTTCGCGATCGACGTCAATTATCGCTGCCCCGACTGTTCCGGGGGGCAGACGAATAACTTCCATTACCAGAATCGCATGGACTTTCGCATCCATCTTGAGAATCACGATAATCATCAGCGCCCAGATGGAAGTCGAACGACACATGACGAGATTGAAGGCGCTATATGGGTTGGAAGAAACGTTAGGCATGTAAAATGATAATTTATGAAAACATAGAATAATAATAGATCATTGCACAAAGAATCTTGGCTAGATAGTAGTAGTAGTATGTTTGGTGTTGAAACAACACCATCATGTTGATGAATAATACATCTCAAAAACAGGCGATCGCTTGCGTCATCTTAGCCACCTACGCTCAAGAAACAAAGACAACCCAGCTTCAGCCCACTTACCACATTCATCCATTCAACGACATCATCAAACCACGCTAATTCCACCTCCAAACCCTCACCACTTACAATAAAAAAATGCCCCATCCTAATCCTCAAATCGACCTAGAACTAAACCCTCTCACCTCCGACTCCGAATCCGAAGACCTCTCCGATCCGGATCTTCCGCTCACAATGGCCGGCCCGGGCTCCACCTCCTCTCCGGCGCCGAAACCACGATGGCTCGATCCCCGGCCGTCAACATGGTACACCCGCTTCGCATCCTCACCCGCTGTCCAACGTTTCACCCAGTGGTTAAAGCGTACCTTACGACCTCGTCTAACATGGCGCTACGTCGTCTGCTCTATCGTGGGCGCATACGTCCTGTATTGCTTCGTCACATGGCAGCCCTTCTTTTCCTCGCGTCTACCAACATACTCCGGTCCTCATGATGTCGGCGCAATAGACTTGGAGATCCCCCTCGAGAAACCAAAGCGCATATCCGATACTATTCTAAAAGAGACTCAAAAGCCCGCCTTTGAGGTCGAGACCGTTCTGTTCACAGTGTATTACCCATCCGTCAAAAACGCAGCATCACGCGCCACTACACACCCCTGGGTCCCCAAGCCGATAAGCCTCACAGCAGAAGGCTACGCTCGCGCTGCAGGCGTAAACAACTTCATCATCCGGCCCATCTTCACTTTCGCGCTGTGGCTTTTTGTCGGGAGCATCAAGATCCCCGCCAGCGTGGACGTACCCATTCTCTCCAATGATCAAAGATTTCCTGTCATGGTCTTCTCCCACGGCGCTGTGAGCTCCCGCACCGACTACACCCATTATCTCGGCGAGCTGGCCAGTCGTGGTCATGTTATTGCCGCTCTTGAGCACCGTGACGGTAGCTGTCCTGGTACCATGGTTCAAATCAAGGATAAGAAAGACCGTCCTGTATTCCTCCTCAAGCAGCGCGATCTTGAGTCCAACCCACCTATGAACGACACCATCCTCAAAAAAGAACAACTCGCCGTCCGCACAACAGAGATCCTCGAGGCCATCCGCGTCCTCCAGGACATCAACGATGGCAGAGGCGAGGACGTCTTTGCCTCCAACTCCCGCCACGAAGGCCAGTCCCTCGCCGCCTTTGCCAACCGTCTTGACTTCGACCACCTAACCGTCAACGGTCACTCATATGGCGCAACCGGCGCTCTCCAGGCCCTCAAGACAGCAAAGACCGCCGCTAACCCAGCCATCGGCGGCATCGCCCTCGATCCTGGCAAGTCAAGCGGCCAATTCAACTTCGACGTCCCCGTCCCTCTTCTCGTCGTGCACTCCAACTCATGGTCCAAGACGCACAGTATCTTCTTCGGCCGTCCGCACTTCGACACAGTAGTTGATCTTGTCAGCGGCGTTCGCGACAAAGTCGGTGCGGCCTGGTTCCTGACCAGCATTGGAACAGCGCATCCCAGTGTGACAGACGCACCTCTTCTGCAACCTCTGCTGCTCAATTTTGCTACAGGCGCTACAGCAGATGTCCGTAAGGCTCTCGGGGAGTATGTCAAAGTCACGTTAGATTTCCTCGACTTTGTCAAGACGGGCAAAAAGAATGGCGTGCTTAACGAGGCGGTGACGCATGAAAAGTACGGAGAGTGGGTGAGTGAGGAGAGGAAGCAGAGCTTTCCCAAGGGCCTTGCAGAGACCTGGGAAGTACACGTATGTCCAGTCAATCAGGACAAATAAATAACAATGTAATGAATATCACGTTTCCTTGTACTTTATGAGTCTAGCTTCATACTGTGACCGCATCTTTGATCAGCGTGCGTGTTTACTTAGTTGACTCTTAACTAACTGTATAGCTTTAGCACAACCAAACTATTCATGCTCTTAGCTTTCATGAACTCATACTTCTTTCTGAAGCTCGTGTCTCGTCACGGGAGCTGCCCGTGTGGTCAACGCCCTTCTTCTAAGTTATACACAAGACTATTAATGACCTCGCCGTAGCATTACTCTGCGCATCCTCGCATCAACTGATCATTACTCTTCTTCATATTAGCATTGCCATTCAATCCTCAAAGCCTTGTAACGTGTTAGAGAAACGCTGCTGGCGAACTGCCGAACCCACTGCTTCCCCCTTCACCCCGATTGCGCCGACTACTCAGAAACATATCCACCATCGTCTTGCTGCCCATCACTTGGGCGTCCTTGTCTGGTCCTTTTGTTACTTCTTCTGTATTCCCCATCTTCTCTCGGAATTCTTGTGTCCTGGGCGTGGAATAGCTTGAATTATATGCTCCTCTCGGTGCAGGTGAGCCAGTCGTTCCTCTGGAAGCTTGCATCTCTGAGAGAGCACCAATTCCAGGACTCGACCTGGTGGGTGATCCTTGCCACCCAGTGAGACGTGCCCGGGACCGGCGTTTGACGATAGCTTCCTCTGGGGTTGAATTGAGACGACCCACTGGGTTCAAAGACCGCATACGATGTACCTCCTTCGCAGGACCCAGGCTGGTTGCATCACCTTTTAAGCTGACAGTTGGTAGAGACGGCACTGCCCGTAATGTACTCCTCGGCGGGATAGATGGGGGTCGCTCTTTGACATAGGTACCGGTTGTAGAGTTTGGTGACGCATTCTCATCGTATCCGATAACTTTGTGCATTGACTTTGTTGGACTATAGGCATCTTGGAAAGGTTGAGCATTCCCCATAACCCGTCTCAAAGGGCTACGGTTTTCCACACCGTCTTGTGTAGGCGCAAAGATTTCAGGGGTAGAACCCATTGAAGCGTGTTCTCTTACATGTCCCAGCGGTGGCAGGATACCAGTGCCTTGCCTTCCATTTGCTCTAGTGGGAGTCACGGGTTCCTCAAGCTTGGACACCTTCGAGCTGAGCCATGTCTTCCACTCTACCGAGCTGGCAGTGGATGTATCACGCTGGTGCTGGTGCTGGCCAACTGGTCTGTATACAGGAATCTCTGAGGATATTTCGCCGCCACTATGAATCAAGGGCATAGGCTGTGCCTGAATAGTTGGGTCTGGCGCCAGGGAAGACTGTTTAGCATCATCTGCAACAGAAGAGTAGACACTTTCTGCGTCTCCGAACTGGAAATCTTTCTCCGAGCACGAGTTACTGTTTTGTCGAGCTGGAAGGCTTAAAGCTGACAGAGAATGAAGATATTGAGAGCCTGGCACATCTCCTTTTTCTTGTTCGGATGAGGCCATCATGCTAGCTTGTATAGCCCGACGATAAGGACTCGGCGATCGAAAGGAATGAAAAGATGGGCTTGCAAAGAAGACGGAGCTTCTCTGACTCATCGTCCTGGGCGGTTCAGGCCCATTGAGTACGCTGGTTCGCCCGCTTTCAGAATTCGCTCTATCGTCACTCCAAACTAAGCCTGTAGTATGCTCATGGGTGGGTGCTGCAACCGTTTGGGATGAGTGATTGGAGCCAGCAGCCGGGACTTTAGTCGCTGAGCTCGAGCTCGAGTTCTCTGAAGGATAATCTCTAGCGTCTCTGAAAATGTCGTCGCCAGGACAAACGCATCGAATGGTGGAACAATCCCATTGCCTGGTTGCAGACTGATGGTTCTTGCCGCTCTGATCGGAGACTGTTTCCTGAGTCACGTCTTTGTAGAGCTGCATTTGTGATGCTTTTCCTTCAGGTTTTTTCTCGCCAAGTCGTTTCATTAGAGCCGAGTAAACACGCTCACTGTCAATTGACAAATCTGCTATAAAGTCTCGGGTCTCTTGTTCTAACGCTTCAATTGAACGCAGTGATGAAGGAATATGCGCGCCATTCTCTTTGATAACAGAGAGACGCTGCCTCTCCCACTCTCCAAGAGTCCCAATGCTTGCCACGGTGTTTGTAACTGAGTTTGTCCAGCTGGTGACACGAGACTTGTCGTCAGGATCATTTTGCTCAACATCCTTGAGACTTTCGACACTGCCTTTGCGAGACCTGAGTTGCTGGTTTGATGGTATGTCGTGCAATGAAGGAACATGCGATGTGACTTGAAACATGGAGGCTTCCTTAGTCACCTCACCCTCTCCGAACTGGAAGCAACTTTCCCCGTCGGAATCTTTCTCCCCAGTGACAGCTTGATCCTCCTCTTGCTGCTCAGAGCCATCGGTGCTTCTTCCTCGACCAAAAAGTCCTCGTAATTTCGATCTCAAGCCATGGGATACCTTACGTGCTGTCTTTCGGATGCCTCGCTGCTTTGAAACGGAGATACTGTTGGTGGAAAATGTCGAAGAAAGGGCCGTGTTGTTGCTGCTATTGCGAAGAGACTTGCGGAGGCCTGTAGAGCCTTCGCGCTCTCTGTTCTTCGACCAAAACAAAGTGGATGGCTGGGTCTTTTGCCTCTGCTGTTCCTCAATCTGCAGGAATCTCTGCCTGGCGATTTGTATTGCGAGGCCATTCTCTTCGGCGCGACTGCTGGATCTCGACGCCGCCATCCTTCGCCGACTTTTGAGGAAACTCATTGACGTCGATGCTCTGGGGCCGTCGGTTTGGGGCGCGGTGTCTTTCAAATGATCATTCTCGTTGTTTGTAGGTGAGAGTGACGAGCCAGGAGGTGGCAAACCATTCTTTGAAGCCCAATGCTTGTCCGAAACTGTCCCAACCTTGGGCCGTGTGGAATATAACATTGAGCGGGACTTTCTAATCTTTTTGAACGAGGAGGACATCGAGACTACATCTTCTTCGGGGCTGTAACACGCGTCGGGAGGCTGCAGAGATTCAAGATAACGTCGTGTAAGGGAGTAATTGCCTGGCCCTTCGCCATGGAACGTCAGTGCGGAGGACGGTCTGGTGTTTGCGTTCCCGAAAGCGTGGATCGTAGAAGTTGCCTTTGTAGGCGAATCTCGGCCTCCGTTGGCTCTCGATGCTAAAGCTCTGCGTGGGCGAGCTGATGGCCCAGTAAAGCGGACGCTTTGTTGTCGGCAAACATTGGAAGTGCCATGACGGCTCAAGGCACTGTCATTCCGCTCAAAGCTGTGTCTGATGATGCTGCCAGTGCCATCACTCTTGTCCGGGTAAAAGCTCGCTGGATCCCTTGGTATACGCATACCCCCACTGCTCGGTCGACTCTGAGCTCGATGATAAGATAAAACGGCAGCAATATTTGCGTCCCGTGCAGCTTCCACGGGGTTAATCGACTCAAGGATGTGGATGGGGCTGCGGGCTACAGAGTTGGTCGATTTGCTTCGGTTCAAGGGGCGGCGATTCTGCTTTCGAGAACTATTACGTCGGAGCATCTCTCATTTGCGAAGTTGATCTTGAGAGGCGATGATAGGAGTTGAGGTAGTAATAAGGTTAAACGCAGACTCGAAAACAACGGTATGGGAGATGGATGAATGTCTTGTTGGTGATATCACCAGACGTAATGGTATGAAGAGATAGACATGGCAAGTTCAAGACTGAGTGAGACGGCAAGTTAAATCGTCAACTCTAGGTAGGTAGGTAGGAGCGACGGTAAATATTATGTGGTGTCGGGTGATTCAAGTTGGGGAGGAACTGCTTGTAAGTCAACAGCGGGAGCAACCAGCCAAGTACATATGTCGTCACCGGGCAAAGCAGAAGATTCAGTCAACAATAGGATTCCACACACAAGACAACGCGTTTCAAGGCAGTAAACACATAGAAACACATAGAAACATCACAGGAAGAAACATGTTCTGATAAATAAGGAGATGTATTCATATCAATATGAGCTAGGTCTAAAGCAACCCGCCCTCGTGGAAGTTCCCCATGCAATCGCGCAGAACGAAAACTGGTCGTCAAAGGGAGCAAGCGCCCCATTCAATATCGTGTTACCCAAACTAAAAAGACCCATGCCAATCCGTAATCCCAACAAAGAAATGTGTTCCCAATGCACCAGATGCTAAGATTATAGATCTTACAGGTTAAGCTCCTTGAGGAACTGCTCGAGCTCCTCATCGACGAGCTCGTGGATCTTCTTGGAGAACTTCTCGGCCTTGGAGCCAATCTTCTTGGCACCATCGTTCAGCTTTCCAGAGACAACATCGATCTCCTGCTCAACAGCGTGCTTGAGCTCCTCAACAGGAGAAGAGGGGGAAGCGCTGTTGACCTTGTAGCTGCCAGCCTCAACAATCTTCTTGTAGTCGCTGCAGCCACCGCCGTTCCAGGCAAGCAGGTTGGGGGTGTCGGAGGGGATGTCGGAGAGGGCGTTCTCAGTGGCAACGGAGATGAGGTTCTCCTTGAGCTTCTTGGGGGTGATGGAGGCAAGGGCGTACTCGGAGTCCTCAGCGGGCTGAAGAGAGAGGTAGTAGGCCAAGAGACCAGCAATGTGGGGAGAAGCCATGGAGGTACCAGAGATGGTGTTGACGGCGTACTTGGAGCCGATCCAGGTGGACTGAATGTTCAGACCGGGGGCGAAGATGTCAGTGCACTTGCCATAGTTGGAGAAGTAGGCACGGCTGTCATCAAGAGCAGAGGCACCGACGGTGACGGGCTCAGTGGCGGCGGCAGGGGAGTAGTTGCAGGCATCGGCGTTGTCGTTGCCAGCAGCGACGGCAAAGTGAATACCAGTGCGGACAGCAGCGTTGACAGCGGCATCGAGAGCCTGGGTCTTGCCACCACCAAGGGACATGTTGGCGACGGAGCCCTTGAAGCCCTTGCGCTTACCGTCCTTGGCCTTCTTCTTCTGCTCGAGATGGCTAGTAGCAGCAAACTCAACACCCTTGACAACGTCGGACATGGATCCAGAGCCGTTAGATCGGAGGACCTTGACGGCATAGACGTTGGCCTTCTTGGCGACACCATACTTCTTACCGGCGACAGTACCAGAGCAGTGAGTGCCGTGGCCGTTGCCATCCTCATCGGCATCACCCGAAGGGATGGTCTTACCCCAGTGGGCACGACCCTCAAAATCCACGTGGTCGATGTTGGTACCAGTGTCAACAATGTAAGCGTCAACACCCTCACCACCGTCGTTGGAGTAGAGGTACTTGTTGAAGGTACCGAAGTTGAGAGTGTTGCGGTGGGAGATACGGGCAAGACCCCAAGGAGCCTGTCGCTCGGTCTCGCCATCACACTTGTCCTCAGTGATCATGTCCTTGTTATGGACGGGAACCATGGTGTGGACAAGAGTGTCTCGCTCAATGAACTCGACCTGGAGTGGGGATTAGCTTCTGACGATTTATGAGGCATAAACGTGGGTGCTACTTACATCAGGGTGGTTTCGGACCTTCTCAATCATGGACTCGTCAAAGTGGCCGGCATAGCCCTTGAAGGCCTCACCAATATCAAAGGTGTGCTTCAAGCCAGAGAAGGTCTTGTCTGTGAAGGGAAGTGAGCGCTTGCGCAACTCGATGCGCTCAGTCTCGCCCTGCTTGTGGGTGTCCTGGACCCAGAGACGGTGCTCGCTGGCAGCAGCCTCATCGACGTGATCCTTGAACTTGATGATGTACGAGTCTGGGATGGTCTCGGCATCGACGGAGCTGAGGATGGGAGCGGCCTTCTCGTGGATGGTGCCAACGCTGAAAGAGGCGGCGCTGGCAGCGGCCGCCATGGAGAGAGTGAGAGCGCCCTTCATGATGACGAAACGCGCAAAAGACGAAGCAGCAAAGCTCGAAGTTGGTCTACCTGCGACGCAAAGGAAGAAAACAAATGGACAAAGTGATGCCCTCGACCGTCTGAGTTGATGAAATCAGACGAGTTCGATACTGCGAAGGATGGAGAGAGATGATGGGGTATGGAGGAGGAGGATGATGAAGAAGGAAGAAGTGATGGCGGCAGCAGCTGGGGTAGATAAGCAATCGCGAGCAGTGCGACAGCTCCAGTGTTGCCTCAGCGGGCCTGGGGTGGGCAAGAGGGTGTGACGCATCCATCGCTAGGACGGGCGATAAACACAGTGGCTGAGCACCGTATGTGGTTTAGCGCTATTTGAGCTAGCCAATGCCCGTCGCCGAGGCAATGCGATAACGGCACCTGTTTGAGCCAGGTACTTGTGAGATCATGACAGTCCGTGCGAAGCCCTGCGGCTGACACGGCTACTGAGAAGGCCGAGCCGAGCTGCGGATTCAGCCGTCTTGACCCAGGAATGGTCATGATGGAGGTGAAGTACTAGATGCGAGTGTATTCATCAGATGCAAAGGCTATGCTATGATTCACTGAGTGTTTGCTTCACCGCATACTCACACGATGGAACCAAACGGCGGCGAGTGAGTGTCTGATCTTCACAATGGCTGATAGCCTGGTCTTCCTGGTCTGTCGCCCTGGCCCGAGTCATGGATGCACTCATGGGATGCTCAGTACGGAGAAAGCATGGTACCACGGCATCGCTATGCGTACGATACGGAAGCAGATGACGGAACATGAACTTCAAGCATATCGTCTACGAGCATCAGACTGTTTCTATTCTTTCTCCTGGGCTCCCAATACCAAATTTCAGCAGCATAACACTAGGCTGCCAACCCAAGGCCGATCCATTACAGTCTCTCAGCCGTGCATCCATGACAGTACATCATGGCTTCGCAAGCTCAACGACACTGTGCTCTCACCAGCCGACCAAAGTATCCCGCTTGCTTCAAACGCTGGCCCCACCCAGCCAGGGCGAGCTTCAACAAGGTAAGGTACCTTCCATTTCGCGGTGATGGCAGCCAAAACTTTATGTTCTTTACCCAGTGCCAAAAGTCAAAATGCGGGGGGAGCCTTAGCTCCGATTGGCCCCCACTGGCCATTCCGCCTGATCCATCGAGTCAGACGACGTCCCTGGCACGTGCCCTGAGTTGCACGCCCATGTCTCAAACGCTGCTCGCTCCAAGCCAACAGCGCCTCACCATTAGACCCCAGTCCGTTCTCAGGGTTAAAGGTCCCTTTTGGCTCGAGATTACGATTCCTTGAAAGACAAATACACATCAAGAAAGACGTCATGATTCAGGTAAGCCTGGCAATTCAACTATAACAACAACAACAACAATTATACGGAGTACAAGCATTCAAAAGCATCATGATTATGTGGAACACGTTGGCCAGTGCACTACCTTTGCTTTACTCATTATGCCCCTGATGCACGCAAGCTCGAAGCTCGGCATAGTAGCGCGTCTGCACTCCAGAGTAGCTTTGTAGAGCTCGGGCTCCACTCTGCAACTCAGAGGCCACCGCTATCTTATCTCAACAGATAACGCCATAAATCAGCTCTTGTAGGTCATTCCAGGCACTCGAGTGTTGAGCTGGTTGTCATTGTCTATCAATTTGTATTGTATCATTACAGATAAGCTAGAGATACTTACCTAGGTAGATAGGTACCTATTCGTACCGAGGACTTATTTCAGATTACAAGAACCGGAGCTCGGGGGCTTCTTCCGCCATCCCGTGTCGCCTCACTACATAAAACGTCATAGCTACCTAGGTGCAGAGTACTGTAACCGATGTCATGATAGATCAGTATCAAGGTTGCAGTTTAAGCATCGAACATAATTGGTCTCAAGTGAATATTTATCAGCAAGCCATTTTAGGACAGAATAGAGCAATATAGAGTATAGGTCAAAGCTCTTACGTTATTGATACTAAAACACTCCGTGTTGTTACTACCAGTCTGTCTGTTTGGAGACAGTTTGAACTGAGTTGCGAGACCCCGGCCTGGGTCCGAAGTCGCAGACAGTCAAACATTAAAAGTCCCAGCCGCAAAAAGACAGCTGTTCAAAAAATGTCACGACGTCGCTGACATGCATGGCTATAACTACAACTGTTTAATTTTTTAGACGATGCTATATATGTCTGATACGTGGTTCAAAGTCCTGTCATGTCTCGATTCTTGATCAACATGAAGCTGAACGCAACAGAATAGCCATGGAACACTTTCATAACTGTACATTGTATATCATGATCAGTTATTACAGAAGTCATCATAGACATAAAAATATCCATATTCAATGCGTGATTTCCCCAACCGAGCGAATACCTCTTTGTCACGCAAACGTCGTGTTCTAGGATGTCTAATTTACCCTACACGAGAGCCTTGAGACCGACGTCATTGAAACACGGCGTTTTCACCTAGACATGCTGTCTTTTCAGCATAATTGCTTTTGATCCGAAATCGTCACGATTCAGACATGCTGATGACTTCTTCAATCCTCCATTCCCTTTCAGCCTCTTTACCCGTGTGTGGAGGGTTCAATCAGGTGCACGCCTACATGTCACTCAAACTCGGTTACTCGAGCTTCGTCAGCTCCTTAGATAAGTGTGAGGGGCCACCTTCGCCACAGTCAAGCCACACCTCCAAGTGCTGACCCATGAGGTACACTCAGTATTGAGCACAGGTAGGGCAGACAGGCTCCAGTGGTAGTGGTAACCGATTTGTTTCGAGACACCTTCGCTAATTATCAGCTCCAGTGCTTGTGGACCAGTTTCAATACATCATCTCAATATCCCATAGCCCCCTTTTCGCCAGTTCGTGGCTGTGTTGTGTGCCCTCCGCTGTTCTTATTCTTCCACCCGAGAGCTTCATGCGCCCCGCGCCGGCAGCTCCAACAAGTACCAAATCTTACCCTTCGATGCCGACGACGACTGATAACGGCCTGGACCCTTGAAGGGCTCAGGGGGAGGCGGCTACTGGCATGAACCTGTGATTCACAATCATTACAATGACCTCAATACCAAGAAGATACCGGTCGTCCACTTCGGCCTCGAACCCACCAAACTCAAAGTCCTTTGAAATCCTCAAGGGCTTGCTCGACGCACTTACCATTGATACTACCCTCCACCAGCAAGATGGGTTCCCTCAAGTACCGCCATTACTACGAAAACTTCGACACATTACCCAGCACATTGCCGCGACAGGCTCCGCCGTTCATCAGGATGATTTTCGACATGCCGACGGCTTCCAAACCATCCTTAACCTGCTCCGAGCCTTTTCAGGCTATTACAACCCCGACAAGCGAAGCGATGCGGACATGCTTGCTCTGTTTAAGCTGCTAGGAGACTGTCTCAACCTCTTCTCAGCGGCACTGCGCGGTCATTCAGGCAACCGACGATTTTTTCGATATAGAGTAGAGGGAGGCGGTTGGGAGGCCTTGGAGCAGGTCATCGCAAGTATAGGACTCGGCGGGGCAGAACCTGATGCCTGGATATGCTGTCATGTCTTCGGCAAGCTGCTTGCCTTTTCTCTCGACGACGATGCTCTCGACCTCCTCTGCCAAACCATTGCAAAATCACTACGACCCGATGACGAGAACTCCCCAAAAGACGAAGACGACGATAGCGCCGAAGAGCAGTGGGATCTGGTGTTGGCCAAATCTGCAGAGAACATTTCACCTGGCGTGCGGGAGGTCGTGAATGCCAAGACCGTGATACGGCATCCTGAAATCTTGAGAGCAGTTGTCAGTTTCTGGACCGCTATTCCTCGCATGAAGGATGGCCTCGCAAACCCGGCCTCCCTGCTTGTCCTTGAAACAATCCATTGTGTTATTGCCGTATCTATATACAACCGAGCCGCCGTACACTCAACCGGCGCCCTTTCACAGTTCATCCGAGTTGCTTTTAATGCTGATTCTGCTCTTAGCCCTCCTGAGCGAGAGAAGGTGTTGGCTATATGCAAAATGCTCATGTTCTTGGGTGTGAATGAGCCAGCCGACACACAATTCTTACTATCAGCGCCTGGCTCTGAGGCGTCCGAGTTCTGCTTACAGATGACATCTAAGCATTCAGGCCCTCCATTCTTCCAGTTCGACTTGTCGTTACATGGTCATTCATCACTCGAGTTGGCTAGTCTTGGACGTTCATTCCCGCCGCAGTCTAGTGCAGGTTATACGTTTACAGCTTGGATCCGTGTAGACAACTTCGATCCTACTGCACATACAACAATATTTGGTGTCTTTGATTCCACCCAAGCATGCTTCCTTCTCATGTACCTCGAGAGAGACACCCACAACTTTATTCTTCAAACATCTGTTACTTCCAACAAGCCAAGCGTGCGCTTCAAGTCTGTATCGTTCAAGGAAAAGAGATGGTACCACATCGCCATTGTGCATCGCCGGCCAAAGACAATGGTAACTAGCAAGGCATCACTGTATGTCAATGGCGAGTTCTCAGAGCAGATTCGCTGCAACTATCCGCATTTGCCACCCCTGTCGACTGGTGCGCATGAGAGCTTCGCCTCGTTCAACTCGAACCAGAACAAGACCAATCCCGTTCAGGCTTTTATTGGTACACCAAAAGAGCTCTCCAATCAGATAGGACCTGGGCTTGTATTTTCGAGATGGTCACTTGCTTCTGCACATTTGTTCGAAGACGCTTTGAGTGATGACTTTTTGGCAGTTCACCATGGCCTCGGCCCACGATATCAGGGCAATTTCCAGGACAGCTTGGGAGGCTTTCAGACCTATGAGGCATCGGCTACTCTGGGACTTCGGAATGAAATTGCACATCCTGGAAAGGGCGAGACTTCAGACATCATCAGAGCTGTCCGTGAAAAAGCTGGATCACTGCTCCCTGAGTCCAAGATTCTGCTCAGTATTCTACCTACGGCCACGTTCCCAGAAAATGTGCAGTTTTATGACACAGGGTTGTTGCGGTCACTTCCACGGAATTGCGCTCGCAACCTTTTCCGTGCATCAAATCAAGACGGCGCGCCATTGGCTATTAACTGTGCTGTTCCAAGTCTTCCAGACTCCTTATTTAGAGTCCAAGGCCTTTTGCAATTTAGAGGAAACCCAATTGTCGCTATTCCATCTTATTTGGATGAGAATTTATGGCGTCTCGCTGGTTTCACCCCATTGGCCTTGAAGCTCTTCGAGAGGGCATCGTCGATCGACGAGACTGTGAGAGCTGCTGAAATGCTGTTTCACTGTATTCGTCAAAGTTGGAGAAACAGTGAAGCTATTGAAAAGGATAATGGATACGGAATTTTGGCCATGCTCCTGCGTGTGAAGCTAGGGTATGATCGTAGTAGCGGCGATTCTACAGTTACCCGACTCCAGGTTTTGAACGAGGATCGAGATCGACTGGCCTTTCAACTCCTCAGTCTAATCCTTGGTTTTGTTGGATACAACCATACCGAACCTATGGAGTCGTTTATTATCAACCCTCTTGCTTACCGCATCTTGCTCATTGATCTAGACATCTGGCGGAAGTCAGCTCCTCGTATTCAAGAACTTTACTATAAACAGTTTGTTACGTTTGCCGTTAAGAGCAAGTATCATGAGTTTAACAGTCGAAGGTTGATCAGAATGAGTAAGTCGCAGTATCGCAGCCTTTATGATTTGTTCTAACTGGTTTCAGGGATCGTCAAGAGGCTGCTCGACGCTATGAAAGGCGAGGCCGTGACAGAAGATACCATATCCCACTTCATGGGCGCCTTCGAAGTTCTCGTAGTTTCTAACTTCAGCCAAGAGGTCATGAGGTCTTTGTCGCTTTTCATCACATACGCCTTCCACTCCCCGCCTTCATCTCTACCAAGAACCCCACGAGCTCTCTCAATTGTGTCGAGATCAAGCACTCCAATTCCACGGCGAAGGGCAACACCGACTGATCCCACTGGGGCCGCGACCGCGTCAGGCCTGAAATTTTTGACGAAGAAGCAGCTTGGCGTTCGGGTTCTGAGCATGTACTCCCGCATCTTGTGCGAGAAGGGCAACACGACTCACATTAAGAAATTTGCTCGAACTGTTACCAACAAGTGGCTTTTGTACCTATTGGCTGAGAATGACCCAGAAGTTGTTGTTCATGGATGCAAGATTTTGGCACGCCTTCTTGTTACGCATGGCTCTAATTATACCTCGAAGTTTGCTGGAAAATCAGGAGGCTTTGTTATTATGTCGAACCGACTGAAGCGGTTTTGGGATATGCCAACTCTGTGGCCCATCTGCTTCAGCATTTTGTTCGGCTACGACGTTTCCGAGATCGATTTTGATAGAGACTTTGACTTCTTCAGCCTCTTGGAGACGTTTGGCAAGCGCAAAGTTGTCCACCCGGAATCTCTGTCGGTAATTGCGGCCATGTTACAGCATGGCCTGAAGGATGTGATGCGACATCAGGATGATCCAGATTCGCCGGCAACGCATATCGATCCTGCGCAAATCTTTAAAAGGCCCGGGTCTTCTAAGGAACCACGACCGCGAGCAAGTTCCATGAATCTTGCTGCTGCTCTTGAAACTCGCCTGAACTTCTCACGAGACAGCGATAGAGTCGTGAGTTACGCTGGCGTTTTACATACTGTGATTCGCTTTCTTCTTGATCTCCACCTACGTTCGACAGAATTCAGAGACTTTGCTTTGAACTCAGAATGGGTGAGACTGTTGCTCTTGGCGCTCTACCCAGTAATTGTCAGCGCCGATGCAGTCACGGCCGAAACTGAATTGAACTCTGGCGATACGGCGCTGACGTTTGAAGGCACGGATGTCATTATTCGTCCAATTGGTGGTAGTGGTTCTCACGCCACACCTATCGTGAGGACAACAAGCGTGGACCCCGTCCCGTCACCTCAATCAACACCACCCAAAGGCACGCCACTGAGAAGGGCATCATCATTCATTCTTCTTACTCAGCAGAAATCACCCGTGGGCCCCAGTCCAGCTCGCTTGAGTCCTGCTGTGCCACCGTCAAGATCACCCCCTAGCAAGAAGCCTAGTAGTGATATCCTGGATGGACTTCTAGAACTGGTCGTGAATGTCTTTATGGATCAGCTTCTTTCACGAAAAGATTTTCCAGGCTTTGGCTTGTTTACTAAGGTGCCTCCCGGCTTCCGTGAGCACCAAGCTTACTTTGAGTCTTATATCCTGAAGCAGGTGATTGCTCAACTGACAAACAATATCCAATTGAACCACAAAGCAATCTGTGAGCCTCGAGTGCTGACCAACCTCTCGAAATTCTGCCTCCATATGTCGGAAGCCATTTTTGAAGGATGGTTCATGAATGGGGCCGAGTCCATGATCGACTTTGTTGGCGGGCTGCTGGAGTTTTTGCAGCGACCTGACATTTCTTCTCTTAAGAGTGTTCGACTTTGCAGTCAGGCTGTAGCTACAGTTCGAAGCTGTCTCCTGAGAATTATCCTTCTGAGGTTATCGGACCTCGACAACCTAGAAACTACATTGGTTGAAGCTAAGAAATTCATGGATAAGATGGCGTATTGGCAGATGTCAATCCTTGGATGCCTCACTGGTGATGATGAATTCCTCAAATTGTTCTGGTACCAGCTCTACACGAAGCTCATTGCCGACACGATGCCTCTTCGAGTTGCGGCAGCCAACTTCTTACGCATCATCCTGGTTCAGAAGCCAGAGGAATCTGCTGCCTTGATACGCTCATGCATGTCGCCAGACCAGAAGCAGCTTTCAAATGACTTCCAGAAGCTGACAGGTGTTGATGACGACACTTTTGTCGACTGGGTTGATAAACACCGCCCTTCTTTGGACGTACTGTTCTTCGGTGGAATGTCTAAGACATGGGAAGATTATGTTAGTGCGGAGAATGTTCGAACCGCTGAAACAGCCAAAGTTCGCTTGACCAAGCGTAAAGAGAAACTCAGATCATGGCATGCTGAGAGCATCAACACTGAAAAGATCCTTCTCAGCCATGACATTGGTAATAGCGCTTGGATGAAGAGCATCTACAGTTCCGAGTACTTCAAGTACCAGCGAATGATGCAAGACCAGCAAGATGATCTCGTCTTTCTGAGCGCGGCGTACAAGAAGATGGAGCGGGACCTCATGCGGCCTGGCGCGGTATTTAGCGAAGCAACATCCCCCAAATGGAAGCTTGACCGAACAGAGGGACGGAATCGGATGCGACTCAGAGTTCTCCCAGACTACGTGGTAAGCCAGGATGAATATCAGCCAAAGAGAAAGACAAGTGAGGTGTTGCAAACTCTTCGTATCAACACATCAGCTAGCCCAGCACCTTCGATAACAACATCTGCTGTGACGCCTACCCGGCCAGCTTCATCGGCGGCACCGGATAGCAGGGCTGAACCGCCTCAGCCTACAGAAGAACCAGAACCTACAGAGCCAGCAGAACAACCCAACACTGGCGTTGCACCTGAAGATGACTTTGAGCTTGTGGATGATCCTAATGACGCGAATGAAGGAGATGAAGGCTTTGAAGACAAGAACCGCAAGGTGATGCGACGACTAGAGCGTGGAGATCAGGTCCAATCTGCATACAATATCTCTCGCATTATTGGACTGGAAGCGTGTGAGGGCATCCTCATCATAGGCAAGGATGCCCTTTACATAATGGACAACGTGTTCCAATGTGCCAACGGCGACATTGTCAATGTTTGGCAAGCTCCCCCTGAAGAGCGCGACCCTTTCTCCCAGATCGTCACCGACGCCAAAACATCAGAAAAGCGGCAGAACAATAAGGAGCAAGAGTCGAGACACTGGCGATGGCACGATGTCATCAGTATCTCAAAGCGTCGGTTCCTATTCCGAGACGTTGCAATTGAGGTGTTCTTTACAGACGGCCGCAGTTATCTCTTGACTACGATCAACCCAACAGTTCGAGATAACCTATTTGTGAGGATGCTCAGCAAAGCTCCTCATACAAGCGGCGCCAACACTCTACCTAACCCCGAGGATGCCTGGCGCTTGGAGGCGTTGAGGGTTTTTGATGAATCTCCTCAAGGACTTGGATCCAGGTTTGGCACATTTTTCAACTCGACGCCCTGGAACCCTATCCTTAAGAAATGGCAAAAGGGCGAGATCTCCAACTTTCACTATCTCATGATGGTCAACACCATGGCTGGGAGGACCTTCAACGACTTGACCCAGTACCCAGTCTTCCCGTGGGTTCTGGCCGACTATACAAGCGAAGACTTGGATCTGGATGATCCCAACACTTTTCGAGATCTGTCGAAGCCAATGGGCGCTCAGACACCACAAAGAGTTGGAGGGTTTGTCGAGAGTTACAATGCCCTGGAAGAGATTGGAGAGATCCCCTTTCACTACGGCACCCACTACTCTTCTGCCATGATTGTCTCATCATACCTGATTCGTTTGCCGCCTTTTGTTCAGTCTTACATCTTGCTACAAGGAGGGAGCTTCGATCACGCCGACCGACTGTTTCAGTCCATCCCAGAAGCGTGGAGGTCAGCCTCCTGTAAAAACAAGGCCGATGTCAGGGAGCTTATCCCAGAGTTCTACTGCCTGCCCGAGTTCCTGACCAACATCAACGGCTACAATTTTGGTAATCGCGAAAGCAACGGCGTCAAGGTCGACCATGTGGAGCTTCCTCCATGGGCCAAGGGCGATCCAAGAATCTTCATTTCCAAGCACCGCGAGGCACTGGAAAGCCCATACGTGAGTGAGAATCTACACCAGTGGATTGATCTCGTTTTTGGTTATAAGCAGCGAGGTGAAGCGGCTGTAGAGAACCTCAATGTGTTCCATCACCTCTCTTATCGTGGTGCGACGGACTTGGACAGCATCACTGATGCAAAGGAGAGAGCTATCCTTGCTGGTGTGATTCACAACTTCGGACAGACTCCGCATCAGGTGTTCATGAAGTCTCATCCTGCTCGGGAGCATGTGCGAAGTCCCATTCGGCGCCTAGACACGAGCGTGTTTTCGTTAGCTTGTCTTCCAAACCCGCTCCTCGGTGAGAAATCCGTTATACTTGACCTTCAAACTTCCTTGACTGACTGCCAACAGAGAGCCATGAACGTGTAGCATCCCTTATTTATGCCCCCAAGCTGGACCGCTTACTATGTGCTTCCCCATTCCGTCTCAATTTCCCACCATACGACAAGTTCCTCGAATGGGGATACGCCGACAATAGTATCCGCTTCTTCTTTAGTGACAACCGCAAGGTAAGGTGTAATTATATCCCTGATCATGGCCATCTTGCTAACCCACCGAAGCCTGCCGGTCTGTTTGAGAACCTCCACATTGGGCAGATTTCATGTGCCTGTTTTGCTGATTCCAAAACCTTGATTACTGCTGGCGAGGACTGCGTGGTGTCGGTGTATGCGCTCCAGACCACGCCGGGCAAGCCAGTTGAGTTGCTACCAAGGGCCAGCCTGTTTGGACACAAGTCGCCCGTCACAACGATTGCAGTCAGCAAAGCTTTCAGCACACTCTTGACTGTGTCTGCAGACGGACAGACATTCTTGTGGGATCTTAACCAGCTTTCGTTTATCCGCAAGCTGCCTCTAGTGCGACCTGTTGAATCTGCCCGCATCAACGAAATTTCGGGCGAGATTCTCCTCTGCTCTGGACCCAACGTGATACTATACACTCTGAACGGCACACTGCTTCTGGAACAAAATGTCTGCTTCGACCAGGATGACTACATTCACTCATGCGCCTTTTACGAAGGTGCTGGAAATGAGTGGCTCGACAATTATCTGATTTTTACGGGACACAAACGCGGACGAGTCAACATCTGGCGACGCAGCATCGTTGGCAGCCGATGGACGCTGGAGCTTCTCAGAAAGCTTGACCACGTTGATTATAAGAAAGACAAGGGCGGGAACACCGAGGCGGGCATAACATGTATCAGCCCAATGCCAACATGCCTCTACACGGGTGATGATGACGGCCGAGTTGTAAGTATTTCGATTTCCCCAGGCGCTCCAAGACTGACGAATGCCTAGTACGAGTGGAATCTGCTTAGCAGGGAGAGATAGAGTCTTGCCCTTACGAATCGGACATCAGTGCGGAGTAATCGCTGCAACAGTCTCGTTATACTATAACCAAAAAGTGGGAGGATATGCTGTTTTTGTTTCTTATACAGCGCCAACGGCGTTTCCTGTCTACCCTTATCCGCATGTTAGAAACCATTGACTCGCGCAAATGGGCGGGCGCACATCCATATATATAAGTGTCGAAGGCATGTAGAACAATCGATTGGTGGGATTGATTGTAGAAAATCGAATTGAAGCGTCAATTGCTGCTGGATTTTGGACCTTGACTTGTCCCTTGATTCCTCTATGATATCCTCCGCCTCCACACTGTCTTGGAAACGCCGTAGTTTGTACAATATTTTGTTATTCCCCTTCCGAGCTGTGATATTCTCTTCCTCATAAATTGGAGATCTTAGTCGTCGTAGCCTGTGAGCTGTTTCCTGGGACCAGAGGGGACTGTCGGGTTAGCATAGCTGTTCCGGCCGTCGAAGGCATATGGTGACAAACCGGGGTATGTAACGGGAACCGGGGGCGCATCAATATCGCCAAAGTAGTGTCGGATCGGAGGAACAATGGGCATGGCAACGGGGCCAGCGGCGCCAATGATGACGGACCAGAAGAGGGCGGGACGCTCGCGGGCTGCCCAGCGGCAGTACTTGAGGGGGGTTTGCCAGAAGAGGGGCGCGGCAGACATTGTGACTATGAGGTAAAATGTTAGTTGGTAGTATAGGCAGAGGGAGAGATCGGCTCTTACTCAATTGACGAGGATCGTGAGGTTGTTGTCGTCGAGGTGGTGATGCTGGGCTTTGGAGTATGGAGATTGAACGGTCCAATCGCAGGAGCGGAAAAACCAAGCCGCGAGAGTCGGATTATTTTAGAGAAAACATGGGAAAGCTAAACCTATGAAAAGTATATACTACCACAAAAGGTCTAGCGCAAGGTGTTTCACCACCCCCAGTCCCCCACTGAAGGCTACGTATCCCAAAACGCAAGCCTACCTAGGCTTGGGAGCTAAAGCGCAAGCTGTCCACCTCCGTCCCGTAGGTCTTCGTCACTTGCACCAACACCAAAAACCACATTCCCACGACACATCCTTTCAGCAAGAATGCGGTCGCTTACAAGTCTCGTGCTCCTTCTCTTTGCGGCGCTGGTTTCGGCCGCGAGCACGGCTGGCAATCGCTTGCTGGTGGTGCTGGATAGCGCACAGGACAAGGAGGCCTATACTACCTTTTTCCGCGACTTGACTGGTAATTGTATCTCTGGACAACAATTGGATATAGCTAACAAGTGTCAGATCGAGGATATGACATTTCGTATGAATCTCCAAAGAGTGAAGCTCTGAACTTGTTCCGTCATGGCGAGAAAGCCTATGATCACCTCGTCTTCCTCCCCACCAAGATCAAGGGTTGGTGATGTCTTCCGTCTTTCCTCATCACAAGTATACTGATCTTGCGCAGGTCTCGGACCCAATCTGACTCCCAATGTCATTCTCGACTTTATCAACGCTGGCGGAAATATCCTCCTGACAATGTCCTCCACCCACACCGTTCCTACCTCTCTCGTCTCCGTCCTCTCCGAGCTTGACATTGCCATCCCCGCTGAGCGCACCGGCAAGGTCGTCGACCACTTCACCTTCGACGCTGAATCTGCCCCTGAGACCCACGACGTTCTCGTCCTCGACGCTCCTCGCAATGTTCGACCCGGTCTCAAGGACTACTTTGAGATCCCCGGCGCATTCCTCTCCGTTCCTCACGCCGTTGGCCACACTCTTGGCTCTGGTCCTCTACTCACACCTATCCTGCGAGCTCCTCCCACAGCCTACAGCTACAACCCTAAGGATCAGGTTGACTCTGTTGATGCTGATGATCTTTTCGCCGCGGGTAAGCAGCTTGCGCTCGTGTCTGTCTTCCAGGCTCGTAACTCTGCGCGTTTCACAATCGTTGGCTCTGCCGAGATGCTCCAGGACAAGACTTTTGACACCAAGGTTACCCGACAGGGCGGCAAGGCTTTGTTCCCTAGCAACCGCGAGTTTGTCAGCACATTGTCTGGCTGGACCTTCAAGGAGCTTGGTGTTCTGCGAGTCAACAAGATTGAGCATCACCTCAAGGGCGACAACGAGACCAACCCTGGCCTCTACCGCATCAAGAACGATGTTGTAAGTTAAAGAATGTCTTTTCACACTAGTCTAGCTGCTGACACGTTACAGACCTACAGCATCTCCATCTCCGAGTACGCCTGGAGCAACTGGCAACCCTTCCACCTCCCCGCCGGCGACTCCCTCCAGCTCGAGTTCTCTATGCTCTCCCCTTTCCACCGCCTCGACCTGACCCCCATCCACGAGGACGAGCACGAGACTGTCTTCGGCACCGACTTTGTCCTTCCCGACCAGCACGGCATCTTCAACTTCAACATTAACTACAAGCGTCCCTTCCTCACCAACGTCGAGGAGAAGAACAAGGTCAGCGTGCGACACCTCGCCCACGACGAGTACCCTCGCAGCTGGACGCACGGCGGTGCCTGGCCTGGAATGTCGGGTATCTTTGCTACCATTGTCGGATTCCTTGCGTTTAGCGTTCTTTGGCTGTACAGCCAGCCTGTGAAGACGCCAGCTGGAGCCAAGAAGACACAATAGAGGAATAGAAGAAGCGGAGCAGTAATGTACAAACATTTCTTTTTTTCACAGCGCCACGACGAGCGTGGGTCAGTTGTGTTTGTAGAGTAGGATCAAAAGTGAAATATAGAATGTGCATTTATCTTTGTGTCTGTCTATAGATCCATGAGATACGTATATGTTATGATGCCCTCAGATTAGCTCTCTCAGGTTCTCACTGACAACTCGCGTCGGTGGACAAGTAAATGCCCTCGCAACCATCCTTGATGAGAAGCCCGCCGCTGCTGCCTGCAAATTTGGCTTTTTGGTCATTTCATCATCACCGGGCAAAAAATCGTATCTCCAAAGATCCCACCCTAATCCTCCATGTCCTTCACTTCTACAGGCCAAGCCTGCTCCGATTGAAAACTATATCGTGCAAAATCACGAGCGCCTCTGGTCCCCTGCCAACTACAGCGAGGGAGTTAACATTGGGGGAGAGAACAGCTTCTTGCGAAGGTAAAATGTCGGTCATTGCGGCTACAATAGACACTGCGCGAAGAAAAGGAAAAGATGGAAAAGATAAGGGGAATGCTTTGGATCTGCTCAGATCTCTGTTCTTGAGTGGAACATGTTCCGACACAGGTGGGTTTCTACGAGAGATACCGCACCAGATGTGAGGGAATCACCATAGCTCGTGTGAACATTGTCATCATAGCAGATGAGAACGAGGAGCCAACCGAATACAGGAAAAGAGAAAAGAAAAAGCAGACAAAAAGAAAAATGCCAGACGCCGAACTCCGTACGCCGTGGTGAAGGACACCGGAAAGCAAACCCAAGCAGAAAACGCCGCCGTCTATAGTCTATGACCAAAAAAGCCCAGTTTATGTTCCAAGAATATCCAGTCTATAAAGCAAGAAAGGCGGGCAATGAAGCCCATGGGACACGGCACGAAGGCAAGAGGGAAAGGGGAGGGGAAACGTTACCAGAGACAGTCACTAACTGTTTGAGGAAAGGAGGAAGTTGCGCTTGCAAAAGAGGCTATGGTGAGGGTGTGGTGATGTGATATGAGTGGGTGCGATGGTGTTGCGTGTTGGAAGCGAGGGAAGTGATGGTGTTGAGGGTCGGTGGTTGAAGCGATATGAAGCGAAGGAAGAGATGCTGAGGGTGAGCGACGTCGGTGGGCGTGTAAAAGATGCGAAGTTCGAGCTTATAGCGATAAAAGAGAAAGAAAAAGAATGAAGCAAAGAGTTATGGTAAGTGTCGTAGCAATCGTGGTGTAGCAATGTTGGAGGCCAAAAATGATGAAGAGAAAGAACTCGAGCGAGCAGAAGGCGGAGGAGAAGGCCTCCATTTATGATTCTCCAGAGTGAAGAGTGATTGCGCATTTCTCATCCATTGTGGCCGCCATTATCGGGTGTTGACAGTTGCTGGCAGTGTTGGCAGCTGTCAGAAATTCTATGGCGGTTCAAGATTGAAGACGCGCTGCGACAGCGGCACGCGTTTGAGATAAGGCTGACCTGCCAAGCTCAAGTTGTGGCATGAGCGCTGCCTGTGGCTCAAGTGGGGCTTTCATGCCACGAGGCTGGGAAAACTTGTTTGAGCTCAGCGACAACATTAACTTCATCTTTTTGGCTTGCTGTGCTGCCTTTTCACGTCAATCCACACGCACAGCAGAACCGTCAAAATGGTATGTAGACACCTCAAAAAAAAAAAAACCTCATTCAATACTCCCAAGCTAACGACTACAGGCCCGAAATTCAGAAAAAGCCCAGTCTATGCTGTTTCGCTTCCGCGAAGCCCAAGCAGCAGACCTCGGAATCATCGACGCCGGCCGCACGCGCCGTCCGAAGCTCATCACCGAAGTTGAAGCAATCCCCGCCTGCGAGAAATGGCGCGGTCAAGTCCTCAAGGAGATATCGCGAAAGATGACGCGCATCCAGGACCCCATCCTCAGTGACTACCAGATCCGCGACCTCAATGACGAGATCAACAAACTCATGCGCGAAAAGCATATGTGGGAAGTCCAGATACGCAATTTAGGCGGACCAAACTACATGCGCGGCGGTGGGAAAATCTACGACGAGCAGGGTCGCGAGATACCCGGCGGTGGAAAAGGATACAAGTACTTTGGACGTGCGCGTGAACTACCAGGTGTGAAGGAGCTGTTCGAAGCAGCTAGGAGTCAAGGGCAAGATGAGAAACCGCTCGAGGAGAGGCATGATATGAGAAGGAACGTGGACGCGGCGTATTACGGATATGCGCCTGACGAGGAGAGCGATGACCTGCTGGCGTACGAGGCGGAAAAGGAGAGACAGGCGACGGAACACATGCTCAAGACGGGAGCTAAGGATGTGCCGGATGAATGGGAGGCTTTGCCGGGGGATAGTGGTGATGGGATTACGTGGGAGTTGCCGACGCTGGAGGAGGTGCAGGAGGAGTTGATTGACCGGAGGAGGAGGAGGTTGTTGGAGCAGCTATAGAGGTTTACACACATGGCGTTTTTGGGGTGGTTATCATTGTGTTTGCAGGCGTATAGGACTATGAGTGACGATACTTTTGGTCAGGAGAGTGTGCTTGTTTAGTTATTTATGTTGAAGCAATGTTGAAGTGATGTGAATGTTCTAACGTCCTGATACCTAGAATGCAGGGTTCCTAAGAGCTTGTTCTTATATTTAGAAGCTACAGACCTGTACTCCGCACCTAGCAAAGTCCTCTGTGAGATCAAGTCGCTCTTTGTAATCTTACTCTAAGTTTGTGTACCTTTAGTCTTTGCTCTCATTTCGCTTTATTCGAGCTATCGATCTATGCGAGCTTGGACAGGATCGGATCTTGCCCACGAGACGAACTCTATCTATATGTGACGTGACGCATAGTCTTGGCCGTACCAGCTTACTCTTCGCTAGACACTGCATATACAACAAACAACTATTGAACTGATACGGATAGCTATTATTCCGGACATAGCACGGGCGGAATATATGTGTCAATCAGCAACCACCGACGCGTCGCATGAATGGCCAAGGGTGTTTAAACCCGTTGACATTGCCTGTTTCGTTTCAGCCGGGCATCAAAGCTCGGAGCTTTAATGTCCATCTCTGTGCAAGCGAAATATCAGTCTATGCTGTTGTTGCGTGACGATCGTCATTGGGTGGCCCCCCTTACTGCGGGCAGCGGGAGACGGCAATGTGTGTCTCCTGTTTGGACCCCTGAGATGTCTACGGTGACGGTGAATGGAGTATAGCTAGGTAGTAACCGAGCAACGGATACGTTCAGGTGGCTACAGTTCGTTCATTTATGGATAATTATCTTGTAATTTCGTTGATTTGTAGTTGCTATGGAGGTTGAAGATAGAGTACTGTTTATACAGATGATGGCAGTATGTCTTGAAGATAGATATCAACATTGAGAAAACTAGCATATCGTATTTTTAGGAACCGAATTCTTAGTGGCCCATATTTCCTGTTACATGGATCTGTTGGCGTGCGACTGGGTGTATGTGACGCTGTTTCATTTTTCTTAGGTAGTAAAAAGGATCGACATGTCTCGTTTTGACATGTCTTGTCTAGCTTGTCTCTCCTTGCCTTGTCTTTGCCGTTCCCGTTCTTTTTTCCCTTCTTCTTTTGTCTCTGGTTAGTTTCTAGTTTCTTTTTTCCCTCGTATCATCCTTACTCTTGTCGTTCCTTTATTGGTTTCTGGGAGAGTCCCCCAAGAAGAGAGTAGTGCAGATCGGAGAGGCACAGCTAGTTTGTTCCTTTTTCAGACGTTCCTTGCATTTCTTGTCGCACCAGTCGATCTTTTAAGAGAGAAGAGCTTACAGTCAGTCAATCAATCTTTGTCTGTTATTCCAAGCTGTTCGTGGCAGTGCCTTTCTCTTCTCGTCTCGTCTCTTTCAGATCTCTTCATCTATTCTTGGCTCTCCCCTATTTTAGACCCCGACAACTATTGGATCAAAAAGACGAAAATCACCCCGCGACCCGACGGCGCCAATTTCTATGTAAGCTCTAGCCCCTGAGCTTGCATCTGCAGGATCTTTAGCTTGCAGGGACTAACGTTCGTCAAGCCAACCAACTCACATTAAGAGCCATTTGACAAGAGCTTGCCCCCCTTTTATCATCAGAATCTGCCATCTTCAGAAGAGGTACCAAAAGTTGCAATGTTGGTCCCTTGAACTCTTTCGTCAAACTCTTATATTCTTAATCTTATTCTCTTCTTTTTCACACGACTTCAAGCCGTACCGTACCTATCTACCCACCCCCCAAAAAACGAGGTTCCCATTCAAGTCTAAAATTGGTTATTGCTTGGTTTAAATTAGTCCACTTTGTTTAGTCCTTCGCGCCTCGTGCGCCCCGAAGCCACCCCCGTTGAGCGGGACCCTTGGCTGAACGAACGTACGGTAAGTGCTTCCTTCTAGAAATATGCAAAGAAACCCATGACATCCAATTTCAACCCTTCACTTTACATCATCATCTTTTTATCTCCAATGGAACGCTCATGATAAATTCAACAGGACGTCATTTCGTTTTCGTTCCATTCTCAAGACCTTCGAGATGGTTTCCTTTTTTGGCCTCAAGCTTGGAGGCGACAGGAAGAAGTCACAGTGAGCAACAAGGTCATTCCCCTTTCCAGAGACAATTCACTCACATTTACTAGGGACAAACAAAAGCTAGCCTCAAGATCGATACAGCATTTACATCGCACTGCAGATGACGATCCTAAAGACCTCCATCGACTTGAAAAGGGCAACTTTTCTCGCCCAAACATCCCCCGTCCAGGAACTTCAAACTCCCAACTCGAACCCCCATCACAATGGCGTCCTCCTTACATGAATGGCGGAGGCGGTGCCTCGTCTATGGTGGATCTGAGTGCGCCTCGAGCCCCAGGAATGGGAAACCCACGATTTCACTCTTCGGATATGAATCTCAACACTCGCTTCGCCAATGGTAGCTCTACGAGCCTCGTCGCCCCGGGACCCATAGCCGCCAACAGTCCGGACACACCTACGCGACCTGGAACCGCCGTCTCGACGAGAGAGCCCGAGAATCCCTTCAACATACACTTTGGGAAGGATTCCGTTAGCAGTATACCACCAACACCAATGGACGAACCAAAGAGCTATGAGCAGTTCGACGACAATACCAAGGACATCAGAAACAAGAGTCCAATTCCTATCGTTTCCAACGGATATCCCTCTCCTCCCCCTTCTATCGTGAACGCCGAACGATCTTTCTCACCCGACCATCGACCCTCGAGCAGTCGCCAGAATGTACCCACCGCCACTGGCCTTCGCAACCCCGGACCTACGGGCCCAATGTCTCTTCCTAGCCCAGCTGCCTCAGTTGCCCGTAGTGAGGATGTTTGGGAAGCCCCGGTGATTCGCAATGTTACAGCCAAACGCGACACCTTCACATTTCACACTCCTCGGCAACAAAGCTTTACCATGGATGTGGAAGAGTCCAAGGCGCGCCAGGATCAAAAGCCCATGGTTGAAGGACTTGCAGGAAACTTTGCCGGTTTCGACTTTGGTGAGACTGTGAGACGAGGCAGTGTTGGAAGCAAGAGTCAAGATACGTCCACTGAAGGTGGAGTGAGCCCCACGGATGTGAAGCCCAAGGTCCTAGGAACGACAAGAACGGCCAGTCCTTTGAGGACTATGCAATCGAGTCCAAGCCTGAGTATAAGCGACTCAGGCTCAACTCGAGCTCGAAACCTGAGCGATGCCATGTCTCCTTTGTCGTTGGTATCGACAGCAGAGTACATACCTCGCATTCAGACTCCTCAACCTTCTCAGCAGCCCAAGTCGGCTCAACAGACCCCCAAAATACTTCAGCCTGGTCAGCTCTCGGAGCCTGTGCAGAGCGTCAGACCCGTTTCACCTTCACGTTCTCCTCAACCTTCGCCTCTCTCGCAACCTCCTCAACAGCAATCTCCTCAGCCGTCGCCCATACTCTCCCAGTTTCCAGGACGACAGCCATCTCCGACGCTTCATGAGTTTCCTCGGTCTCCTCCTCGATCACTTCATCAAACTCTTCAGCCATCTCCTCAACATCCACCCAAGCAATACAAAGCATACCAACCCCCAGACTCCTCTCCGCCTACTCGACCTCTACCATCGCCATATCGGTCGCCCACTGCGCCTCTCCCTCCTATACCACCACCGCGACTAAACCCTGGGACCAAAAACAAGCAACCCGACACGACGGAGAGCACCAGCCCAGGCTATATATCCCGGCCTCTTGACCCTCCACCACGCGGTTTCCGGCCCAGGACCGATTCTGATCCACGACTTGGCCGCCCTCTTCGTGTTCCAGCCCCTCCCATTGACCGCTCGGTCACTATGCCTCTTGTTGATGCAGGACCAAAAAGTGCTATTGGACCAAGTTTTGACCAAAGCAACTCCATGCTTTCTGAGCGAGTAGTCCCTGAGCCGCCACGAACAGCAAGTCCCTTTTCTCAACAAAGCCCAATGGAAGGCGACTTTCCCATTTCCAAGGGTCTGCCCAGGGGCCGTAAGCCTCCGAATGCCGAGTTTAGCAGCCCCGAGGACTACTTTGGTTTGGAACCCAGGAAGCAGCGCCGTCAACCTCCCATGTATCCTCCTCCCAAATCCGCGGACTCGTCCACATCAAACACGCAGCAGAAAGACTCTTTCTATAACCCCCTTACTCCCAGCTGGACCGACTTTGATCGGAGCGAAGCGCACCGCTCCGCCATTCCTGCTGCTCTTTCTCCGTTCCGCTCCAACTTTGCCCTGCGTTCTCCCACGCAGGCCACAGACGACTCTTTAAGTCCGCGCCTCGCACAATACGCATCCTCGCCCATCTCAGATAAACCTCCGAGCCTGCCTTCACCGACGTTCCCCTCTCTGCAAAAGTCCATCTCTAATTCGAGTGAGAATCTCGCACGGAGCTTTGACATTGGTATCGAGGGGCACGATCCTCGGCCCGAACATCATCAGGCCAGACCGCTGATTTCGCCTGTTATGGCAGACTTTGTGCCACAAAGGGATCGCAATGCGACTCGCGTTGAGGCCAAGAAAGCACCTCCTCGGCCGTCTCCTATTACCGTCCCGCAGGCGTTGGACGCAGGACCTGAGACAGGGAGGGTGAGGACCCCTAATCCTGTGGTGGATGCTTACAACCCAGGTTTCATCTAAAAGATCAATTTTTTGGATATCACAGGGTCTGAGCAGCTGTTGGGTTTAAAAGAGGCTAGCATGTCCTCATGAATTTCTTATATTATCATCATCTTCTTCCCCGTATCTTTTTATCTCTCGTTATTTGACATAGCGTCTTTCGTTTATAGAGTACCCCATTACATACCCGTCCCCTCGTTGTTATTTTCTTTATCCATGTATATAGTTGTCATCGGGACATGATTAGTGGATAATGTTTAACCTTGGATGCAGAGCCTCAAGCCTGGATCTACATACCACATGCAGTTTTGTTTTGCTTCAAAGTAACATGAGTTAATGAGAACGTGATTATACAAGCTGCATTAACAATTACAAACAGCTAGCGCCAATTTTACAGTATTTAAAGATACATATAAATACTCAACCCAAGAACATGCGCAGATTGCTGCCAATGTACTTGAGATCCAGCAAGAATGTGTCATGACCAAACATACTCATCTCCTCGCTCAACTCAACATGCGTCACATTCCTATTGCCCGCCAGACGAACCGCCTCAGCTACTTCACGCTGTTGCCACGCAGGGAAGAGGATGTCACTCGCAACACCCATCACCAGCGTAGGTGTATCGCGCAGCGGCGCAAGACCGTGGATCAGATCCTCAGGTGGTCGAGATCCTGGCACGGCGGTTGCGTCTGATGGATCAGGGTGCGAGCCGGGCTGTTCTTCGTAAGGTTTGTTGGGAAGGGTGAGACTGCATGATGCGTCGGAGGAGAGAGGGGATGCTTGTCCTGAGGCGAGTTGGTTCTCGCGGTCTTGACGACGGGCGCGTGTGGCACGCTGGTGCTCAGATCCGAGATCGAATAGATCCATTGCCTTGCTAACGTAGAGAAGGCTGTTGGGATCATAATTGAGGCACCACTTCTCGCCCGCGTGGTCAAGATATGTCTCGATGAGGAAATCAGGACACAAAGCGGGAGGTTTGCTCGAGTCAGCACGACGACGTCCAAAGCGCTGCTCCCATTCTGGTCCGGAGCGATATGTAACAGTCGCAATCTCACGCGCCAGTTTCATGCCCGCGTGAGGAGGTACCTTGCCGTAATAGAAACCGCGGTTCCAGTTGGGGTCCATCATGAGGACCTGGCGCTGGGTATGTCGCATGGCGATGCTGTAGGGATGAGAGCGGGCGCAGCCGCTGATGGAGACGACGCGACCGACGCGGGAGGGAAAGAGGGTGCCTGCGGCGAGAGCTTGCATACCACCCATGGAAGAACCGACGGAGGCGTAGAGCTTGTCGATGCCGAGGTAGTCGAGCAGACGGAACTGGGCGCGGACCATGTCGTCCATGGTGAGGATAGGGAACCGAGTTGCGTAGCGCTCGCCATTGCCTGGGTCGATACTACTCGGTCCTGTTGAGCCGTTGCAGCCGCCAATAACATTGGTGCAGATGACGTGGTATTTGTCCGTGTCGAGGGGAGCACCAGGCCCGATGAACTTTTCCCACCAACCGGGCTTTGGGTTCGCTTCTGTCGAGTGAGCGTGGGAAGAAGCCGAAAGGCCTGTGTGGAGGAGAATGGCATTGGACTTGTCGGCGTTGAGTTCACCCCACGTCTCATAGGCGATGTTGAACTCGGGCAGTATGCCGCCCCAGTCAAGCAGGAAGGGCTCCTTGGAGAGGTAGTTGAGCGTTGCGCCGGATGTATACGAAGGTTCGGTATCGTCGTCGGTGAGTTTAGCGGAACGAGACTCTAGAGCGTCGAGACAAGGGAAGGACATGGCCGGGTTCGAAGCGGCGCCCGACTTCCGAACTGTCGAGCAATGAAGCTGGCGAGATCCGACAAAGCGATGCGTGAGACATGATGCTGGTCGTATAAGTGAAGAACTGCCATTTGGCGCAGACAAAGCAGTTCTAAGCTGACGAGTCGACGCAGCAAGGGACCGTGAGAACTTCATGGTGGAAGTTGTGATTGAAGGAGAAGGGTTGAGAGCTCCATGGGCGTGGGCGTGGGCGCGGGTTTGTAATAGACGTTCAAACGTGGGACGGCGTTTTTAGAATGGATCCCGAGTTCGCTCCGGTGCGCGGGGGACAGACAGGGATTAGTTCGGCGCCGCTGTGGATGACGCGATTTCACGTGCGATAAGATAAAGCTTTGTCGATAAGATAACAACACGTCGCCTTCTGACGTAGCTGGTTGCTTTATGTGTGTGAATGGGTGTGAAAGCTGTTGCCTTCGTGATCGGACCTACAAACGCGTCACCTTTGTTGTGGATATAAACTTGCTTTTATATCTTACTTTTAACCTTTAAACCTGAGTTTCTTCTCCCAGATTTTCTACTGAACACCAGACTCTGGTGTTTATGCTGAGTTACGTCCTCAGCTTTATCCTATCTTACATCATCATGCAAAGCATCCCTCAAAACGTTATCCAAGGTCTACGAAGTCTCATCATGGGTGATACAAATCAAGAAAATGAGAATTCAAATGTGACTGCCTCGAAAGGCGACGACTTGACCCCCATCGATATCATGGTCACTCGTGTCATGCTTACAAAGGGCAAGAAACTTCCCCCCGGAGTAGTCGATGTCATCTTCGACTTTGCAGAGCATTGGGCGCATTCAAGCAATGAGATTGATTTCCAACTTCACCATTCGAGCCCGTTGCGAATAGAGGGGACAAGTCCGGCACAGAACAAGTTCATCGTGAGTTGACCCAACTAGACTAGACTCAAGGTCTGAACTGAAAACCATGTAGCTTCGTTCGTTCCCTGTGGGTCTAACAGGTATCGAAGACGCCGAAGACGAGGAAGCACTTGCAGAAGTACTAGCGTACGATTTGAACGAAGCCAAGCCAAGACCTTTGAACAAAGAGCATGACCCTTCTTACTTTGCCAAATTGGCGAAATACCCTACGCCAAAGCTACTTCACCCTGTGCGCAAGGTGGTTTTTTCGATACGGAGTAAAGATCAAGGGTGGGGAGGTGAGCCGGAGAATCGACATACGTACAATGGTGCTTGGACGTGGTTTGAAGCTGGCCTTGAGAAGTTTGACGCGGATCAGGAGTGTAAGTGAGATGAATATGTCTAAATGTGCAGTGCTAATGTCTACAGGTGATCCGGTATGTACATACGACGTTCGATACAAATCAGCATCCTCCACAGCATCACCCCTCCCAGTCTGCGCCCTCCGTCCCCTCTATCCCACCATCGTCCCCCAAGGCAAATCTAGTGATAAATACAAATTCGAGCACCCTCTCTGCCACGACGAAAAATGGACCATCGTGCGCAACAAAACTGCCCATCGCGCGTGGCAGGATCATGTAGTAACGTGGTCGTGGCAAGACGATATCCAACCAGAGACAGAGGCGGCTCTGAAATTGTGCTCTGAACAGGGGAGGGGTGAGGGGACGGGAAACGGGTGGTTTGTGAGGGATTTGAAGTTGGGAGATGTTGTTACTGTGTGGGCGAAGGCGAGGTTTGGAGGGTGGGTGAATCATGTTGAGAAGGTCAAGATAGATGTGTACTGGGCTGTCTGAGGGGGTTGGTAAGGCCGTTGGGGAGCATGAGTATTGTTATTGATTATGAATTATGATACACGTCTGTTTACTCTGTCTTGTCTTGTCCTCTCATGTCTGTTTATTGAAGGTCTTGGAAATAGCATTAATCTACAAGGCATCCCCTTGAGATTACGGAGTACAATCGCTTGTAAAAAAGACTTGCCTTCTACTCTCGCTGCTACCAATTCATCAAATCGTCTTATCTTCCATTGAAAGTTGATGGATTATCGTGGGGTCAAGTGCAGCTGAGACCTTTACGTCATCTTCTCTTCTCCCCAAAACCTCCCTCATAACAACTCACAGCCTAATGCTTGATAAACATCAACGCTGAACAGCCATGACAAGAAATGAGACTTATGGCCAACGTCTGCAAAACTCCAAGGCTTTTACTTACATCAACTCATCCCATCCACCAAAAACAAGCATTTTCTCGACAGTTCATGCGCACCATGTCTACCACGCTCAAAAGTCACAACATCCCTCTCAATCTACCAGATGGCCTCTCACAAGAGCAGCTTGTTTCATTCAAACCTTTCACTGCAAGTTTTCCTCTCAAACTTTGTATTTCACGACTAACATTTCCAGAACTGGATCGATACCTTGACACACTCACTCCGCCTCCAATCCGACACATCTCACCCCTTCCACAAAGACCCCTACGCTCTTTGCTCCATCACAATCCAATCCTTTGATCGCTTTGGCGGCAACCGTCTCGGCTTTGTAAAACTCACAGCCACCGTCTCCAACAATTCAGGAGAGACATTACCCGCCGCAGCACTTCTGCGCGGTCCTAGCGTTGCTATGCTCTTCATGCTCATCCCTGACGACGTGCCGCGCGATTCAGACGAGCGGTACGTCGTCCTCACGGTGCAACCGCGTGTTCCAGCTGGCAGTCTCAGCTTTGTAGAACTACCAGCTGGAATGGTCGACGACGCGGGTAGTTTCAAGGGCGCTGCAGCACAAGAGATACAAGAAGAGCTTGGCGTGATGATCCACGCGGATGAGTTGACGAACCTAAGCGAACTTGCTGCTCCAGCAGAAAGTGGAGGTGAGGGACTCGCGAATGCCATGTTCCCCAGCGCCGGAGGGTGTGATGAGCACATTACTATCTTCAGCTATGAGAAGAAGCTGCCGAGGGAGCAGATTAGGGAGTGGAGTGGGAGGCTTACGGGGTTGAGATCGCATGGGGAGAAGATCACGCTCAAGGTTGTGCCGATGGGGGAGGCTTGGAGGGAGGGAGGTCGTGATGCGAAGTGTTTGGCTGCGTTGGCTTTGTGGCACGGACTCAAGCAGGAGGAGAGGCTATCTTCGAGTCTATGATGGTTTCAGAGCTGCTAGATCAGTGTTATACCAAACGTTGTTCCTTGACTCTTCGTAATAGTTGGGGGTTTGAGCCATAGCCAAGCAACAACGGTTAATTGTTAACAAGATCAGCATCGAAGATTCCCAAGACGCACCTTATCACTTAATCGGTATGAAAGGAATAACAATTATTAGTTAAAAACGAAATAGATAAGCCCATAATAAACAAAACATGTAATTTAAAAGTCAATTGTTTGCTTCAGGGTAGCTTGTGTGACGTAGCACAACCTTGACCGACCTCAGCGGGGCATTTCAGCTCATCACGACTTCAAACAACAACGAGGACACAAACAAGACATACCTAGTGAACATGTCTGTTTTCAACGCGAAAGTAATTTCAACAGGGCCCCTGGTAAGCCAAGATACCCCCAAAATCGTACCTGTCTATCATCTAATCACCAACAGTCTGAAGAAGAGGCCCGCTGGATCCAACTCTCCAAGTACGCTACCTTCACTCACATCTCACCTCACATTCTAACCGCCCGCAGAATCACATATCAAGACCCCAAAGGCGCCTCACGATCATGGGAATCCGCCCAACGTCGCACACGCCCCAAAGACGCAGACATTGACGGCGTCGGCATCGTCGCCATCCTCGAAAAGCCAGAGGGCAATGAGATCATCCTCCAGAAGCAATATCGCCCACCCATTGACAAAGTCACCATCGAAGTCCCCGCAGGTCTCATCGATGAAGGCGAGACGGCAGAGGAGTGCGCTGTGCGCGAGCTCAGAGAGGAAACAGGCTACGTCGGCAAGGCGACCGAGACGTCGCCCATGATGTTCAACGACCCTGGGTTTTGCAACACGAATTTGAGGATGGTCCATGTCAGTATTGATATGGACCTTGCGGAGAATAAGGACCTGAAGCCGCAGTTGGAGGAGAGTGAGTTTATTGAGGTGTTTACGGTTAAGCTGGCGGATCTGTGGGAAGAGTGTAAGAGACTCGAGGCTGAGGGGTGTGCTATTGATGCGAGGGTTGGAACATTGGCGGAAGGAATTCTGCTGGCTCAGAGGTTCAAGCTGTAAAAGACAGAACTAGACTAGACAATAGGGAATAGACAAAAGAGTAGAGGGTCAGATGTGGTGCGCATAGATACGAGAATTATTAAGGTATGTTCTCTAAAGATCTGAATATGTATACATGAACGTTGACTTCTTAGCATCGTCGACAAGCAGGCCCTCCTCTAGACAGGCACTGGCTTGCCAATCTCGCCGCCCTGATCAACACTGCACTTCCTCTGGCACGTAGCCGCATCAGCCGATCCGTGCAGGATCTCAATCCACATAATCTGCTGGTACGCAGCACCGCCCTCAGGCAGAGTACCAGTCCAGTCACCACCATCGCTCCAAGCGTTGAAGACAAGCTGAGCAGGGTCGCGGGGAACCTGGAACGCGTTCCTCCACGTCTCCTTGTCGTTGACGCTCCAGACTGTGGCGCCGGGCGTCCAGTCCATGCGGTGCTTGGCCCAGTCGGACCTTGTGAGGCCGTCGGGCAGAGTAGCTTCGAGGTGAGCGCCCTCGACGGTGCCGCCCTCTTCGGTGTAGGAGGGCTGGTTGGTGTAGTGGATGACCTTGGGGTCGTCCTTGGTGAGAACCTCGATGTCGGCTTCTTGGACGGTGGCTAGGGAGTCGCCTTTGAGGTAGGTGAACATGGCGGTGCAAGCACCAGGAGAACCGACAGTTCGGGCGTACATGCGCATGGAAGCGAACTGGTATCTGTTGATAGACTCAAACTCGGAAGCAGAGAGGAATCCATTGTGACGAGCAGTTCGCATAGTCAGCCATGTGTCGCCACCAAGAGAACCATCATTATTCCCCTCAATGTACAAGTTGTTGTACGTGTTCTGCATAGGCAGACCTTGCTTTCCGTTGGTCCACTTCTGGACACCCCAGGTCTGACCGAACGCCGAGTCCCAGTTGAAGTAGTCAGAGGTGAAGGGCGCATCGGCGTTGCCCTGCTGGCTGTCGATCAGATCAGGGACACGGGCGTGCTGTTGGAGAGAACGGAAGTCAAAGAACATGTGACCCGAGTAGTACTGCGGGTTCTCGCCGTTTGTCACGTAACAGTCGCATGCTGGGTCCTGGGCGAGGGCCAGGGGCGCGAAGGCGAGGAGAGATGCGAGGAAGGTCTTGGAGGACATGATTGCTCTGATGTTGACTGGGATGATGGTGATAGTGATGTTGATGTTGAGACTGGACTATCAGCCTTATATACAACTGCTTATCCTCGATCCACAGCTTTGCATTTCCATCTTGTTTCTCCTACCTATTCCTCCGCAGGACCGTAGGATTTCAGGACTAAGCACACAGCCCACTAACGATGATTGATATGATTGAAGCATATACGTCTGCAGACCCTAGTCCCCTGGGTCTAGGATGAGCAGACCAGCACAGGGAAACTCAGGACTTTCCGCGATAGGCCAATTGTCGCTCGAGGATCTGATTCCTTGTCGGGAATCGGATGAGGAAATTGTTAAGGGGGCGAGAAAAAAAGTTTCGAAATCGCCGGCCAATTTTAAGCTTATGCAGGGATGTAGACGTTGCAGCCTGGACCTTTCTCAGAAAGCCAAGATCTTTTTCTCCATAGCGGATTAGCGGGCTCGTTTCGAATGTAACGGTGACGGCCTGATTTGGAGAATCCTCGCATTGAACTTCATTTTAGCCCAAATCCTTCAGACACTTGTAGAAGGTGGTATCGCGAAAAGTTGAACCATGATCGCCATGCTGCCGATTGCTCAACAGGATTCTAAGACTAGAGAAATACCAAGTTCTCCACCAGACATTGAATTATTAATGACCAAACAAAGGGTAGGTAGCAGTTGGTTACATCGTCGTATCTAGTCTTTAAAAGATTCATTCAGCCTTGTGAGGCATTTACCTCAAGCCAAGACTTTGCCCCAGATGATGCTCGTAGCCTCGTATATAACCTTGAATCAACTCCGATCCTTTCATGTTCCTGTAGGATTCGAGTTGGTCCGGGCACTAATGCCGGTAAATGCATGGAGCGAAATCCATACAAAGGCAGTGCATGTCGCTTCCCTCAGCGTAGCACCCAGCGCCTCTCACTACGTAGTAGGCGGCCGCTGGTGTTTTTGCCTTGCGATAACTGGGTAACGAATCATCTGACACGTGCAGACGGACTGGAGGTCGTGTTCGGAGAACCGGGGCCGGCCCGCTCCGTTAAACGCCGGTGGAGGGTCTGTTGCGCCAGTACTGCATCGACAACTGTACATACATAGAGAGTAGAGGTGCGGATATTAACATTATCCAATAGCGTTGCTCCACTTTTATACTTGGCCTTCATCTGCTGTTCTGCTTGTAGGTAAGCGAAGAAGAGTTTTCAAGGCATGGCCCTGACACCTAATCCACGATGCCACAGATACGAGCAAAGAAACCACAACAAAGTACAGGATATACCACTCCGAAGGCTCAACCTCCTGCCTGTCCGGACGGAAGCTCTCAAAGGCTGCAGCCCTCCTGGCCCATCGATCGTTCTTACTGGCATGCATCCGTTGAATAATGCGTCCCTTGACGTGGCGATACGTCTCAGACCATAGCGACGTCATGCTTTTCAAGTTGGCCACAGTGAGAAAAGTCGTGGCAGCCACAAGGGCAGAAGTCAGGACAAGCATTGGCCTTGAATAATTATCGTTTGTGCTCCAGAGAGCAACGCAAAAGCTCAAAGGAAGATAGAAGATACTGACATAGGTAAGGAGTCTGACATTTTCTCCAAGTCGAGTCGACACTCGGCTCTCAATCACGCCACTGGCGCTGAACAACTATATGCTTTGAGTGAGCATTTAGGCTACCGACTCCGTGTTTCGGGAAGATACGTACACCCTCCCGGAGAACCTTTGTCTTCTCGCGACTAGACTCGAAGCGAGTAGACAAGTATCTGAGTCGATCGATCTGAGCCTCAATCTCGCCTAGCACTCTTTGGGTCACTTGTTCTGATGTCTCTGGTACTGTGTCGGGACGAAACTCTGGATCAATCGTCATGAGCATGTCTGGCCAGCTTGCACGAAAGCTCTCCCATTCGTCAATAGTGTCATCGATGAGACGCTGGAAATAGTCCAGGCAACTAACTATCCAGAAGTACTGACGTGATCTAGAGAAGGTGTCGTCGTCAAACAAGAGATTGTCGTGTTGTTCTGGATCCAGAAACAGAGGGTCGTGCTCGATAACAGAATTAAGGGCTACTCGCACGCTGTTCCAGGCATCCGCAGCCCTTCGTACACTTGTCCGAATCGCATCAAGCATGACATCTTCAGAGCAATATCTTTGGTTGTCGCTAGGCTCGTAACGTGCAGTCGACTTATAGTTTCGTGGGCACACCATCAAGATTGTCCAGAAAACTTGACCAGGATAACCTCCTCCGTTCATTTGAAACCTGTTGATTTTGTAGAAGCAACCTATTGTAAATGCTTTCTGCTCGATGTAAGAGCCTTGAGGTCCATAGAGATGGCCGCACCTCCAGGTCGAGTTCTTCTCTGCCATGTTCAAAGGGTTTTCGCACAGCTCATACCAGGAGAAATGGAACCCTCTCCAAAAGGGATGTCGCCAGTTCGACATGAATTTGACGGGAGCTTTGGCTGGAGGCCGGCAGAACAAATGCTGATCCAACATGGCACGGACTGCTTCTCGCTCCTCCGGTGATAATTTACTATCGTCGAAGAGACGTCGCCAAACCTCGCTCGCATTGGCACTCGTACACTGTTCTTGGACAATGTCAGCGACAGCATGAGCCAGACCGCCCAGCTGGATAACCCGACACCAACGACCCGTGAAGACACCAGGGGGATAACCGGCGCTGTGGCTTCCAATTGCAGAGGGCCAAGCCACGAATCCCTTACTTTCTCTCTCAAGCGCTGGATGGACCAATTCCCAACACGGGGGCACTCGAGGCGGAATCGTATTGTCATCAGTTCGCCGTTTGTAATATTCCGCATTCACGGACCCGCCGGGGGCAGTGATATCAATGACAACAAAATGAGACAGTTTGTCCAGTAGCTCGCCTGTGGATTCGAGATAAGCGTTTAGGCTTCGAGCATCAGCATCGCCTGTAACGCTAGGTTGAGATTTCAGACGAAGTTGGCTCAGGTGAAAGGCAAAGGGAAGCCTGTTATCCGAAGGCACTGCGTACAAGTCATCGAGTGACTCTCGTATTCTATCCCGTTGCCATTTCGCGAGCCCTGGCTCGACCAAGCCATATCGTTTGCTCTTGTGAAGCATATCTAGCGCCCATAACCCAGAAAGATACGAGTATGGAACCTCGATGGTTGGTCCCAAGATTGTCGCCCATGGGTAATCAGGGCATTGTATCGGGTGCTCAAGATTCATGTCATCGACATGATACCAGTCCTGGTCTTGTCTGCGAAAGAGTTGCCACCATGGCAGGAAATCCGGGACCGGACTAATTTGGGTATCTGTCCAGTCCCTAGGATACCCTATTAAACTTGATCGTTAATCATAGAAGTGAACCGCCGATCTTCTGCTTACAATACTTCCAAGATTGGACAGGGCAGATAATCTCAACGTTATTGGGAGGGATGCGTAGACCGATTTCGCTTTGGGTACTATCAACTTGTGGACCACTGAAAATATCAATTCTCTGTTTGTAGGAATCAGGAGCAGACCGAAGGATCTTTTCAAGGGTTTTACTCTGAAACCTTGCGTGAGAAACTTGATTGTCGTTGTTGTCGTCGTCAAGTTTGAGCTCAACTTCTGGTCTTGGGTCGACATCAGTTTTTCTTTGCTTGTCCAAGCTACTATTTCCTGGTGCTTTCAGTCTCTGAACCAGTTTCTGGTTGAAATCAATCTCGCTAATGTTCTTTTCAGGCCCAGGGATGAATTCAGGGGATGCTAATGACTTCACCAGCTTTTCAAGAAGATCATTTTGCCTTTCATGAGCGCTCTTGATCCCTCGAATAAGATCCAAGCACTGTGCCTGGAAGTCTCGGTCACTGGGAGTCGTCGACATGGTCTAGATAGTGCGTGTACTGGCATGAATTTGGGATTGAAAGCAATGATGAGTACAGAGAGCGGACAAGCCGAGCAGAAAAGAAGACATGTTCATCCGTAGAAATTTAACCATTTGTCTCCGAATTAAGGCGTGGAAAGTACAAATGTTGGGCGCTTAATCCAAGGCATAGGTAGGTGGAACTTGATGCAGCCGCACCATAGCCTGCTTTTTCCACCTGCATCGCGTTGAAGCTGTCTTAACTGGGAATTGATAGCATGAGCCATCGGTTAACCAAGCCAAATACCAGGGCTAAACAATATATTCATCGTTGCTCGGAGGATTTGTGACCAGGAGTTGGGCCGGTGCTCTCATAGCTGGCCTCGTAACTTGGGAGAACGGGACATGTAGGTCTTGTATCTTCCGAAGAAATAGCTGACAATGTCTATAACTGCTGTTCAGATGAGCCGGACGGACCGGGGCAGCCTCGGAATCGGTTACGGAACACGCGAGGCACGTTTTGTGGGATGGCCGAGTTTAAACTTTTAAAAGTAACGCTTCCCGTGTCCCGTGTCCCGTGGCAAAAACGTCCCGTCCGCTAAGGGGGGTCGAATTGGTTAGCCTTGAACAAATGCTGAGAGATGAGAACAGATTCAGCAATCGCCGGGATCTATGTACATACGTTGGCTAGCAACAACAAATCATCGCCAACATGTTTCAATAAGGCAACTCCCAGGCTGGATCACTTGCGGATACCGTCGTCACCGCCCTTGTGATGGAGTACGTGGTGTCAATTACGTGCTAGGCTCAAAGAAGATTTATTCCCCTGGAGTGCTATCATTGGTTTAATTCTAGACTTGAAGATAAGGCGGAGCAATCTCTCTGTTAGCAAAACGTCACCGCGTGTTTCAGCCAACCAGCTTACAAAGGTCATGTTGCAAAAGTACCAAGACAACAACGATAACGCTCATTAATGCAATAATATTCCTGCTTCCT
Source organism: Fusarium abutilonis (assembly GCA_021655885.1). Classification (NCBI taxonomy): domain Eukaryota; kingdom Fungi; phylum Ascomycota; class Sordariomycetes; order Hypocreales; family Nectriaceae; genus Fusarium; species Fusarium abutilonis. The sequence goes on from JAJJWN010000427.1 coordinate 56,846, forward strand.
TCGTTGTTTCGCGCAATCGATCGCTCCTTAGGATGTCTTGATATCTCGTTTTCACATTGCGACTTCTAGATATCGCAACTATTTTCACTTCTATACGCGCCTGAGCTATGGCGTCGCAAACCAAGGCAGCAGTAGACGACAACGTCCAAATCGCAATAGATGCAGACATCGAGAGCAACCACAGCAATGAAGTAGACCGGTTTCCAGCAGAAGAGTCGCCTCTTCTACCAAACGACTCATCCGGCCATTCCGAACCCCCAAAGGCTTTCCGACGACGCGTCTTGGTTATGTGCATCATGGCCCTTCTACTCGTCGAAGTCAGCGTGTTCATCATGAATCCGCCAATCAAGAGCATTGTGGAGGACATCATCTGTCGGAATGGCTACCCAGACCATCAGCTCGGGATGCCTCAGATACAGGACATTCGCTGCAAGGAGAGTGGCATCCAAAAGACCCTCGCCATGGTTATGGGATGGAGTCAGGCACTCGAGATGGGCGTTCGTAGGTTCACCGCTTGTAACTTGGAGACCATCGCTCACAATCGCCAGCAATCCTGATGCAGTTCCCATTTGGCATTGTGGCAGACAAGTATGGAAGACGAATTGTCCTATTTCTATCGGTATCTGGATGCTTTCTTCAGACATGCTGGATCATGATGGTTTGTAAGTGATCGTCCGAGCCGGATCTCAGCTGGATCTCACACACCCCTAGTGCTTTTTCCCAACGTCTTTTCCATTTGGGCAATGCTTGTCGGAAGCCTGTTCTACCTCATCGGCGGCGGAGGTCAGATGGCAGTTGCCATGGTCTATACCATCATAGCAGACGTTGTCCCTGTTGCGGAACGAACAAACATGTTCTTCCGCCTCATCTCTGCTGTCCTGATCTTTAACGCATTGGTAAATCCAATCTCCGCGTGGTTGCTCCAGTTTGACCCTTGGCTCTCGATGTGGATCGGCTTTGTTATTATGTTGGTTGGAACGCTGTCTATTCTTCTCATTCCAGAGACGGTGCATCTGCAGCGCAAGAACGACAACCGGCGCCAAGAAGATGATGAAACGCATAACCGTGGGGTTGATCTAAGCAAGCATGCTATCCTGAAGCAGGCCTGGAGCAGCATTGAGAATGATATGCAGCATATCTGGCGGTTCATATTTGCGTCCAAGAACATCATGATCCTCATGCTTGCAATTGCCTTTTTCTTTCCAGTCAAAGTCGCCAACATGGGATTGCTATTACAGTACATGACCAAACGATTCGACTGGTCGTGGTCAAAGGTAAGCAAGCACCGCTTCAAGCTTCTCCCCAATCGCTCTAACTTTGTCAACAGGCTACATACATTTCGACCATCGGCATTATCGCAAACGTGATTTGCTACCTCGTCATTCTTCCAATCGCATCTGATTTCCTCAACAAGAGCTCCCGTTACAAAGGACGTCCGGTTGCCAGAGACCTACTCCTTGGGCGCATCACGATAGCAACCACGGTAGTAGGGAGTCTGTTAACAGCTGTTGCGGGAGTGCCATGGCTCTTTATAGTTTCTCTTGTCATCACAAGTTTTGGAAACTCTTTCAACGCACTGAGCAGAGCCTTGATCAACGCTGTGGTCGAGCCGCATGCCGTTGCGACTCTGAATACTACCATCTCTCTTGTTGAGATGCTAATGGGTCTCAGTGCACCTGCCATGGGGTGGCTGCTAGGTCGAGGTATTGAGTTGGGTGATGGTTGGATGGGATTGCCCTTTCTGGTATCTAGCGGGTTGGCTCTCGGAACGACTATCATGCTATTGGTAGTGAAGCTGCCAGATAATGGTGTCGTTCAAGCTCATGGTGCTTGAGGTGAGAGGGGCTACACATAAGTATCACAAAAATGGAAGTCACTGGGGCGTTTAGATTTAGACAAGAGTTTGCATGTAGGTCACTTATAGATTAATTCCATAATCGATGTTCAAGTGGTAAACGCGTAGTGAGTGATCTCCGTGATGGTGTTGCGCTGGAGCTAGGTTTGTTTGAGATGACGGGTGAGCTTCACTGAGCTTATCGATAAGCACCCCACCTCGACGGCTGCCTGCTCCACCTCAGCTTCTCCAGTCAACACTATTCATCATCAATTTACACCAGCTTCCTTTCTGCCGCCATAGTACTCATCGGGCGATTCTTTCTTTGTTTTCATTGAATAAATACCTCGCTCATCGCTTTGTCCCCTCGCAAAACTTCTCCACCATGTCGGACGACGAGGATTTCATGCAAGAGTCGGATGAGGAGCAGTACGCAAGCCCATCCGCGCAAGCGCAGTGCACCACTAATTGCGATCAGGTACGATTTCGAGTACGAAGAAGACGACGAAGAAGAAACTGGCGACGTCGATATCGAGAACAAGTACTACAATGCCAAGCAGCTCAAGTTGTCAGATCCCGAGGAAGCGGTCTCCGAATTCCTAGGTATCCCGCCACTCGAAGAAGAGAAGGGAGAATGGGGCTTCAAAGGTGTCAAGCAGGCCATCAAGCTTGAATTCAAGCTGGGTCAATATGACAAGGTTTGTTCTTTCGGCGTTTTGATAGCCACATACTCACAGCAACAGGCCGCTGAGCACTATGCCGAGCTCCTCACCTACGTCAAGTCAGCCGTCACACGAAACTACTCCGAAAAGTCCATCAACAACATGCTAGATTACATCGAAAAGGGCGCCGATGGGCCAGAGGCCGTCAGGTGTATGGAGCAGTTCTATTCCCTTACCCTCCAGAGCTTCCAGAGCACCAACAACGAGCGGTTATGGCTCAAAACCAACATCAAGCTGGCCAAGTTGCTTCTCGACCGAAAAGAGTACACCGCTGTATCTAAGAAATTACGGGAACTACATAAGAGCTGCCAGCGAGAGGATGGGACGGACGACCCCAGCAAGGGCACCTACTCGCTTGAGATCTACGCCCTCGAGATCCAAATGTTCGCCGAGACTAAGAACAACAAACAACTCAAGGCGTTGTACCAGCGAGCTCTTAAGGTCAAGTCCGCTGTACCACATCCGCGAATCATGGGTATAATCCGAGAGTGCGGTGGAAAGATGCACATGAGCGAAGAGAACTGGAAGGAAGCCCAGAGTGACTTTTTTGAGTCATTCCGAAACTACGACGAAGCTGGTTCTCTACAGAGAATCCAAGTTCTCAAGTACCTATTGCTGACGACCATGTTGATGAAGTCGGACATCAACCCCTTCGATTCTCAAGAGACCAAGCCCTACAAGACTGACCCGCGAATCTCCGCCATGACGGAGCTGGTGGACGCTTATCAACGGGACGATGTTCATACATACGAAAAGGTCCTGCAGCGTAACCAGGACATCTTGGACGACTCGTTTATCGCCGAGAATATTGATGAAGTTACGCGAAACATGCGGACCAAGGGCGTGGTCAAACTCATCGCACCCTACACCCGTATGAAGTTGAGTTGGATCGCCAAGCAGCTCAGGATCTCCGAACCAGAAGTGCAGGATATCTTGGGGTTCCTCATCATCGATGGCAAGATCAAAGGCCAGGTCAACCAACAAGAAGGGCTCCTCGAGATTACATCTGATGCCGATTCGGAGCGTATCGCAGCACTCCAGGGGCTCACAACATCCATCTCTGACTTGTTCGGTGCGATTTTCAGAGATGGAGATGGTTTCCGCAACATTGAGCAGTCAGCAACAGATGACCAGGGGGTAGACACACCAGGCTTGACGTTTGGGAAAGGGGGCTCCAGAGTCGGGGCACAGCTTCGCAAAAAGGGCAAAGGGCCCGCGCCGGCGTGGGCTTCCTGAGGGGTATTCCTAGACCTCGAATGAATCTACTGTGTGTGCTGTCGTCAACAGGGCCCGGTGATATCCGTAAACTAGGAAACCGCTGGTGGCTTTTGGTATTGTTTGTCGGATTTCAGATTTAACCCAGCCTTGCTGGATCGAAAAGCAGATCCTGATGTGGCCTCCTGCGGGTGCATCCGTGTTGGGGATGCGTCGACGGGATCTTGCATAGTACGAGGCATTGGCAACGGTGCAGCGTGCTCATTCCTGGTCGCCATCGGCTAGCAGCATCGACGATGGGCCAGTTGTTTCTTAGAGAAGAGAGGAAAGGGACGAGGGCCGAAGTGACGCCGTATTCGGACTTGATCCCATGTCTCGTGTAGCAGAGCGATGACGAGTAACGTGTCTAGTATCTACGAGAAGCTATAGACTCAAATACATTGGTGTTTTGGTACCCGCACGGCAGTTGAAACGTCCTGGCGTCCACAACCAATCTCGACACGAGGATTAGTAAATTACTGCGACCGCCAATCCAACCGAAGCCAGTTCATAATGCAGCATTGCAGCAAGACTAAGATCGCTTGCTGGCTCAAACAGGTCAACCAATGCAACGTTATCGGGTTACACAAGACGGGGACTTGAGCTGCGAGGAGTAAAGCAGCGTATGTACATGCGGCTGATGATTAAGCCCAGGAGAAGGAGAAATGTTTGCTTCTCAACCTACTCCGAAGCCGATGGTCCCAAATTCCCGTCTTGTTGAACCGGCGTGGAAGAGAAGATACGAAAGGGGGGGCGCTACAGGGCTAGACAGGAACGCTGCATGATAGAAAAAGGCGAGGCTGCTGGCCGTATACCTTCCGGATTCACCAAAGTGTCTAGATCAGTAGTAAGTAGTCTAGTTATCCATAGAAGCTATGCCCAACTTTGACTGGAACTCAAAATACGAGATTCTGCTCAAATACGTCACAAGTCAACTCACACAGAGACATAAATCTGGGGAAGCACAAGAGCTAGATTCGGTGGACTTAGAGAACTCAAGTACCGCAACGGAGTTGGGTCGTTGATGACAGGTCATTTTGTGCATTGCGATATAATTTTCTGGTGGTTTGATACCGGAGAGTGATATCATTAAGCTGATACATATCGACAGCGGACAAGGGCGGGCCGTAGCATGTTCGGATGCAAGGAACTTGTATTCTACGTCGTTTGTATGCGAGAAGTGTCGTCGATATGAAATGTTTAATGTTTGCTACTGCCATGCTGTAGAAATGTGGTCAACGATCATCTCAGCTAAGAGACCGTGTCTCAGCGGCGCGTGATGATGAGAGCCAATCACTTATAGTGTGCATATGGCGATCATCAATGCCTGTTTGTATTTTCTTTTGTTTTCAATCTATCACAATCACAATCACACCTTTATCGAATCCTACGCAGAGCCTTGTGATATTCCGTCTACCCGGAAATTTAAAGTTTGAAACCGCCGTCTACGTGTTTTATTTGCTTTTCTTTTGTAGCTGACTGTGTCTTTTCTTTTCTGGCCTGCATGGGAAAAGGTTGGGGGTTCGGTTGTGGACTAACACAAGCCAGATCGTGGCTTTTTGATCACTGGATAATGTGAGCTGATCTAAGAAAGTAAATCTATCGACTATAGGGCAGGTATCATGAGAGAAATGTCTGGGAACGAGATCCCGATGTTTGTTTGCTATTTGGATCTCCCCTCCTAACTGACATCTGGGTTCCATTAACAAACGGCTATTCATCTTGGCTTGTATCAAATGCAACATCCCTTCAGCTGTAGCAAAGAACCGACCAGGGAATCCCTAACCCAGAGCAAACACGGCACAGCAAACCCGGGTTGCATGCTGCAAAGTCATCTTCCATTCCTTGACAAGGTCGTGTTCAATCTACCTTGGCCCGTCCACGTTGCGTCGGATCGGCCATGGTCCAATAACAGTGCGTATGGCTTCAGGTGTCACAGCAGTAGAGGAAATACTCAGCCAATTATATTGAGTTGCAATGGCAAGAGTCCCCTGGTGCAACGACGTTTGGGAACTTTGTGGTTGCAGATTCGAGGGGACGTGCACAACACCCATCATCGCTTTGTCACAAGGGACCTGGACCTGGACCTGGACCTGGACCTGGACCTGGACCTGAGCTTGGACTTGGAACCTACCGATTAAGTTCAAGACAAAGGGACCTGGCATCGTTACTAGCAGAGCCAAGAAAAGGGAATAACAACCATCTGCAAGAACGGCTTCGGCATCACAGGCCAAGACGTCGATAACAACAATGATATAACCTTCACACACCACACCCATACCATGCCATGCCAAGTGAGAGAGAAAAAAAAAAAAAAAAGAAGAAAAAAGCAGGGGTCTAATGAATCGCCACCTAACAAGAGAGCGAGAGAAAACTCTGTAGCAAGTTCTATGCGTTAAACTCAGCCGATAAACACTAATCAAAGTTGAAAAGGGTGCCTCATTTTTGAGTGTTCTGTCCTTGTAGCGAGTCACAGACTTTGTAAACACGCAATCCGATCCCGCCCAGTCTGACGGAGCTTTTCCATAAGCTCCCGCCACGGCCCGTCTTCCGCTCGTCTCGGGCAGTGTTTCATTAGAAATGGATTCTAACCCTTTTTTTATTTAATGTTTGACAGCTGTGATTGAGAGAGAGAAAAAAGAACTCGTGTGCACATGTTTTGTATTCACAGCGGGCCGTTTCGTATCATCGTAACATATCCAGACATGGGGTTACATAGGTATCTCCACGATGTGGTCCCCGGGACGGGGAGAGACGGGTTTTATTAATTACAGGGTCTTGGCTTTATTAGTTTGCTTTTCATCGGTCTACCTTGATCCCCCACACATGATGTGGATATGGACTTGATCCATTACGAGTCCAGGTACATCATATACTGTATCACCAGATGAAAAATGTACAAGAGAAAAAGTCAAAAGAAATTATTTAATCTCTCGTACCTTGGATTACAGGAGCGTGAGGCACGGATAGATACAGAGACCAATCAACTCAGCCGGAAAGCCGCCTGAATTTGTCACCTCCTTGTCTCGGACTTGGTCTTGGTTTTGGCTCTGCCCTATGTCATCCTGGTTCCTACCTCGTACCTCGTCGTATTAACTTGAAGCTTTCGCCCTGTAGAAAGTAAATGAGATCTGGACTTTTCAACGGCTGTTCCTCTCCCGGTTTTTTTTTATTAAAAGACGCTTAGATTGGTTGCGTTACGAGCCACGAGGCAATTCCTTACGTCCAACATCGTAACATCACGACATCCCTTTTGCCGTTCTCACCCCATCACGAATCGACATCGACTCCCTACCTCCACTACGGAGTACAGAGGAGCTTATCGCTAGAGATTCTCCAGCTGTGGCATCCACTCTTACATTACATTACATTATATTGCTGTGCCGCACGCAGACGGCGCATCATTGTTGCAGTACAGTATCATCGTTGGATCAAATCGATAATCTTGTTGTAGCGACAGGGCATCCATCGTCAGCGGGAGATCGTCATCGCTCGATTGTTGCAATCCTTCACCAATCCTTGTTCTGGGCTCCTAGATGCTCATCTTGGGTGGAGTCGCGGGCTAATAAGCAAAGCAGAGCAAAGCAGAATAGAGGAGAGCATCCCATCGTACAGAGTTGAATCCACCCTGTCTTGGCTTGCCTTGGCTTGCCTGCCATGAGCTTGAACAGAACGGGTACCTGACTCGATCTCCAACGCATTACGACGTTTTCTTGCTTTTCTCTTCCATGCAACGTGAGGGTTCCTTCGTCGTTTAACCGATCCCAGAAGCTAATCATGATTAGTGAGTGCTTGTCTGTATTAGCTCGCTCTCTCTTCTTCATCCACGACACAAACCACGTCCTGGATCACAACAACTTGATCTGGTTCAAAGACCTCATCCTTGCAAGGGTTAGAAACAAACCACCCCTCTTGTACCACCTTGGTTGCCTTCATCATCGTGCTTGACCCTCCCACAAGCACACGAACTAGCCTCGTCTTGTATCACACACCACCAACTTGACACACATCCCGTCATTAACCATCTCCGCTAGCCTTCACCTCTTTTGTTAACGGGCACTGGGCTTGGAGCTTCCAGAGCTTGCATTTACATTTGCATTCGCCAGCCCAAGTTGCATTGGCATAATAAAGTCCCGGGTATTTTCTTCTAGCGCCATCTTGTTTCCTTTTACTTTACTCTCTACTCTCTACTCTATACTCTCTACCCTCGACCTCGACCCCTCAATACCCGAGCATTTCGCCCCGATATCATCCTCTCAGCAACGCAGCCTAGTCAGCTTCATCGGGTGTCTTTTCCTACCGTGCCGCAAACCCCGCCGCCATTTGGCCGCAAGCCCCTCTCGTCAGAAGGAGCTCACCTCAGGCCAAGGATCTTGATTCACCTGCGTCCTGCTGGGGTATCGTTCCCGCTAGCTCCCACTCTCTCAGTCTCAGAGCTCTCCAGACTGCCAGGTCCCTCCCCCTCGTGCCAGCCGTTGAATGCCCGTACTCTACGCTAGACCATCGCACCCGCTGGGCCACCCGCTGTCCGTCGTCTCCGTGCTTTGTCCTAAATCTCTAGCCCCTGCAATAACCCCTGTATCAATCCCTGCAGTGACCCCCGGGGCCCCATTCAAGGGGATCATTGAGCACGGCCAGCACTCGAGGAACGTCGGTGTCCGTCGACTGATCCACAGGTCGTGACAGGGCGTTGACAGCGCAAGATAGCACAGGGCCAGGGCCTTTTGGCAAGCTATCAAGTCTTCGACGGTGGCTTTCCCGCCATTACCTAGGTTTTGAGCAGCTAAAAACGCCTCTTCCTCCCATCCTCTTGACGGACTCTGAGTGTCAGGGGGTTAGTTGCTCTGCTCGACATTTTCTCTCGTCTACTTCAGTCTGCCTCCCATCAATTCTTGCCTTGATTTCGTTCTCCTCCTTCCTCCTTTCCCCCTCCCTCTCTTTCTTCCTCATCACTCTCAACGAGGCATGTTTCAGCCTCAACCCACTCCTTTTGCCTCCTCCAGCTTCGCGTCCTATGGCCTAGCTTCCGACCTGGACTTTGCCTTTCCTGTGTCTGCTGGAGGTGGAGGTGGAGGTGCTGGATTCTACAATTCTCCAGCACCACCACAATCACAGCTGCCCCAGTCGCATTCACATTCACATTCACATTCACATTCGCAGCCGCACCCGCAGCCGCAGCCGCAGCCTCAGCCGCATCTTGTTCAACATATTCCTCGACAGCAACTTCCTTCTGCAGCTGCATCTTCGACATCGTCGCATTATCCTTCCCCGCAAGCTCCGAACACCAGGCCTTCTCCTGCATCCACCTTCGTACAACGGCAGAACCGCCAAAGACTACACCATCGCCAAATTCAACTTTCACATAACCAACAACGTGCACGCCAACAAACGCAGTACTCATCACAACCTACCGTCATAGTACCTAAGATGGAAGACCAAGGCCAACACGATATGGCCGCCCAGCGGGCCGCTGCCGAGGATTATCAACCTGTTCTTGAGGTAATTCGCATTTCCTCGGAGCTACCATACGCACCATTTGCTTGATTGCTAACCCCCCATTTTGCAGGGCCTCCAGGTTGGACATAAGATCTCAAGCGATGCCATTACCCACGAGTATGCTAAAGCCGACCCCATTTACGTTGAAAAGACAATCGTACGTTTACCCCAGACCTCGTTGCTTTTGTCGCTCGGTGCTAATGCCGCATGATCTCAGGCCCTTCCCCAGACGTACACTCACTATCGACCCATCCAAGGTGATGGCAACTGTGGTTGGCGAGGTAAGTTTATAAGTTTTCGTTTCTTGTTCCACGCCTTACTATTGTCCCAAGTCATGTTCAACATGTTTTCCATTCCTTCATATTCCCTGCTACCGTGTCTCGGAACTGTATGTGACATGTCGGATCTGCGCTAACAGTCTCACCAACAGCAATTGGCTTCAGCTACTTTGAGAAGCTCGTAGAGTCGGGCGACCAGGCCAAGATCGAAGGCGAGGTAGCTCGACTCCTTAGTATGAATCAGTTGCTGGGTACTGTTGGCGGTTATGCGTACTACGAAGATTTTGCAGATGAGATGCTCGACCTCTTGCGTGAAGTCGCCCAGAACATCAACAACCCCCAGCTAGCACACATGCTGGTCCAGGACAAGTGGAACGACCCCAATGTTACGGGTAGCATCATTTACTACCTCCGCCTGCTTGCTGCTACACACCTCAAGGCCAACGCAGGCACCTATGACGCTTTTGTTACCGACGGCAATGGGGTTGCGGCTTACTGCAGCCAATGCGTCGAGATTCCAAACCGCGAGATTGAGCATCTTGGTATCATCGCCCTTGTCCATGTTCTTCTCGAACCTGTCGACTTTGTGCTTGAGATTGCCTACCTCGACCGCAGCCCAGGTACTCAGGTCAATCGCTACCGTTTCCCCGACGAAGCCAATGGTCAAGACGTGACAAATCTGGGCCCTATCATCTATCTACTCTACCGACCCGATCACTACGATATCCTGTACAAGTCCATGTCGATGCAAGTAAATCGCGTCAGTGGCTTTTCTCACAACACCAGCATTACTACCGAACAGCCGGATCTTGGCCAATACTCAACCATCAACTTTGATACTCTTTCCATGATCCCAGGATTCAGTTCGAACCCCGCCATGGGAGGGCTCGCACAGCTGGCACCTCCTCCTCCTGCTAGCTCGGCACCAGAAGTCTTTTCTCCCGTGCAACAAAGCCCGTGGATGTCATCGTTCCCAGAACCCCTGCCTACCTCGACGCCGCAAGCCGTGCCCCCACAGCCACCTCCCATTATGGCGTCGCCCCAACCCCCAACGCCACCCGCTTCAATGCCGGGGTCCTCCACCATGACTCCTAGTCCCGCGATGGTTGCGACGTCTGGCCTAGGACCTCAAACCTCGCTAGCGCCACCGGCGATGCGAGCAGCTCCGAGCTATCACATCCGATTTAGCCCGGTTCAGCTGGATTATGATGAGGGCAAAAACCATTTCCCGGAGCCGACATTCCAGGTAACAACTAACACGTTCAAGAACAGCGTTTGGAACCGAGCACACTACGGCAATCCAGATTTTCACCCAGAAGAATGGAGTCCTGAAGATGAGCATACGGATGGTAGAGTTGGGAGCAAAAGAAGGGGAAAGAAGGAGTGAGTCTTCCTAGCATATGGACAGATGCTGGGACTCGATGCGTAACACAACTGAATACGACAAGTTTGACACTACGCTGGTTTTGCTAGGAAACCATCGCCCAAACGGGACACGCCTTTGCGACTATGTGCTTTACAAAAATGGCCTTAAAGTCGGACGTTTTGACAGTACTTGGAGGAAATTCAGTTATGGTTATGCAGGGCAGCTTGGAGGGTGGGGGAACACGCTTGCTTTATCCCAAGGAGTTTGTATGGTAGGAGGAACTGGGTCAGATCATTCACGGGCTGGTTGGGCAGGCTAGCGATGATTGGTGAAAAATGATTTTTTATTTCCGCATTATTTAATGGATTGGGGAAGAATGGTAGGTGGCGAGTTTGTTTTGTTTTTGCGTACTTGTGCTGGAGGGAACGAGGTGATGGACGGCTTGGATGGTCATGCTCGACGATATCGGGATTTCTAAGTACGGGATACGACGAAGCGACACGACACGGCATTTATGCAAGAGAGGGATCTCGGAGACAATGGGTCAGAATTGCATTTGGTTACGGTACAGGCGGCGATTGTGGGCTCACAAGAGCGCGAGTTTCAAGTCAGGCAACACAAAAGACGTGCAACCAAGAGGGGATCGGGCCTCGGAAAAGGGCTGCGGGCTTTGGTTCTTGGGGGCTGAAACTGGTTGGAGCTATTAGGCTTCTGATCGACGAGTCTATGTTGACGATCATTCTTAGCTGGTTGAGGTCTCATCTGTTGACATTGTCAGTTGTCTCATAGCATCGGCGTTTTTCTTCATGTTGTCACTTTACTTTACACCGCCCTGCTCTGCTTTGCTTTACTTCACTTTACTTCATTTCACTCGGCATTTTTTATCCTAGGTTTCTGGTGTGAAACAGCATCAATTCTCGGTCTTGGGTTGGGAAGGATGGGTAGTCGCGATATCTGCGTCTCAGGCATTATGTTGGTTCAAGCCGGAGCGACTACCACGTGTGTTAAGAAGAATATAGGTAGCTTACTACCATTTGTCTTTCATTGCTTTGTTCAACACTTCAATCGTACATGACAGGTCATTGTTGATGGTGACACACGGCAGGTCCTCCGAGCCGTGCCGCTGTGCCGCACCGTTGCATGTTTCAAAGAGGAGACTAAATTAGATGTCATGAAGGTATTGGTAGCCGAGAGGCAATACACACATGCTGAAGGCTTTCTTGAGGGGAGAGTTGATTGCTAAGTCGATTTCAAGGCCAATAGCAACACTATAACCAATAGGATATGTTAGCGACTGAGGAACGCGCAGAAACATGTCATTCAGAATCAAGACGAATAGTGTTTGGAAACGACAGCCACAATCTAAAAGATGATGTGTTTGGTGCTTCGACATGGAAAAATGCTTCAATCAAGGAGAGGGTCTAGAACATCCCCTGCTCCTGAGTAACAGGGGAGCCACGAGGATCCGAGGTTCCACTCGGGGAGCAGGGTCCGGTAGATGATGGATGTGATGTCCTCCGCTTCTCATGATGAAGATATTTCCATGGACCGAGGCATTATCCATATCAGGATCCATTTTGTCAGATGTTGATTGATAGAATGTGACAGGCGAGCTGAACTAACTACCGAGTTGCCTCGTGGCAACAGGGCGGAAAAGACAGCCGAGCAGGGGGGGGGGATATGCATGGGGATGATGATGATGATGATGATATTACGGGATTTATTAGAATGGGATTTGGATGATAGTGATACATCGCTTAAAATAGGTCTAGAAGAGTCCGAGCGGAAGTAACATCAAAACATGCACTGAACAATCATCTCTCATCTCACGGTTCTCACCAATGCTTATTTATATGCGTGTGATGGGCTGCAAACTAAAGGCATCTCATCACCAACATAACCAATAATATCTCTGCGCCCGCTCAAAGGGGAATTGGCCGAGCCGGGTGCCCGTCGCTCAACCTTATTGTTAGTGATGCTTTTTTTTTTTTCTTTTTCTTTTGTTCTCCCGATACGTCGAAATAAAAACCGGGGCTTGCAGATGATGGGGCTGAAGAAACGGGCGTGTTATTTAATTATCCCGCCTTATTATTATTGTTGTTATTGCTTGTTAATATCGAAAATAAAAATAAAAAGCTGAGCAACCAACAAGTCTACGTTACAGGCTAGGACTAACTAGTCGGATATAACATACCGTGCTTTGCTTGTGGAAAGTAAAGTAAAGTAGCTAAAGGTAGTAAACAAGTAAGATACTTAGCGTGTGCTATCCTGACGTTAGACCCTACCTTACCATTTTCACTCCCTCCACTTTGGACTTTGGGACTTGTAACCTTGCTTGGACTTATCTCGTCTCATCTTGTTCTGTTATCTTCTCTTTTCTCCTCCTCATCCACCTTATTCTTCAATCCCTTTTCTTCCTTCTCTGTCTCTTCGCCTTCTTGTTGTTTTCAACTTGGGCCATGGATGTTTGTCGTCAACATTTCATCTCCCTTGATTCCTTTACGTGTTTTGAATAGCTTCTCTTGGCCTCTTTTCTATATTAATACCTTTATTATTATTTTTATTATTTTCTTATACACGCCTGCCAAGATTCCACGTCTTGGACCGTTAATAAACCCCCTTGTCGACAATGGCACGCTGCGATTCAAAACATGCTTCTATAACTGCGACTTCGGCAGACTATGCATCGAGAGCAAGCGACAACTCCCGGCCTAGAACGGTCGACGACGACATTAGCCCCGCCGAAGACGATACCGACTATAGCGATACTACCTCCACTTACTCGACTATTTCCGAAGACACTCTTCCCTTGATTCGCGCATATGGGCATACATATCATGGCTCTGGCCAGCTCATCACTCCCAACGACGTCACCGAAGCACATTCATTAGCCGTTCAGCATGAGCTTTTTCAGCTCTGTCTTGACGGGAGTCTTGTTGATGCTAAACTACCACTCGATCAATATACACCCAAAGACCCTTTTCAGATTCTAGATATCGGCGCGGGAAGCGGAATATGGGCTTGCGAAATGGCCAAGCGATATTCTCAGGTCAACATCCTCGGCATCGATCTGAGCAGCAATCTCTTGCCCAAGGATGTACCCCCCAACGTGACCTTTGAAATCGCCGACGCTACAGATCCATGGCCTGCGCGAACATACGACTTTATCCACATGCGCAATCTCGTCGGCGGTGGTATTCGCGACTGGAGCACCTTGGTCAAAGAAGCGTATGCGCATCTCAAACCAGGAGGTCAACTCGAATTCACGGAAATCCAGCCGCATTTCTTCGACGTCGATCCTGAACAAGCCGATCTACCCAATTGCAAACCCGAAATCGGCGCCGCGTGCGTCGAATACGAAAAAACCTATCAAGAATTGTGCGCCAAGCTTGGAATCGATTGTGATCCTGTGCCTAAAGTTCCAGGGTGGTTGAATGGATTGGGAGCTGAGTTTATTCGAGAGCGTGTGGATTGGTTACCTGTGCAGAATTGGGTGAATGACCCTGTTACTGAGAAGAAGCGCAAGACTCTTATGGAGAAGATGGATTGTAAGTTTTATGCCTATCCTTTTGATATGTGGTAGTGTTGTGCTAATTGGGGGGGGATAGGTATGGAGAATTGGACCTTGATGTTGTTTGGTAAAGCTGGATGGGAAGAGAGGGATACAAGAGCATTGATCGATCGCGTCAGGTCGGAGATGCAAGATCCCTTGCTACGAAGTGCGGTGAAAGTGCAAGTTCCCAGCACCGATCTTGAGACCGTTGGCTGACTTTACACAGGGCATTCATCACCGCGAGAAAACCGATGTAACAGCCATCACATTAATACAAAGAATACAGCGCGCATATACTGGAGTTTGGGATCACGACGTCGATGCATTAGGGCAGATGTCAGGCAGGGAAAAATTGATGGCGAACCTCACAAGTGGTTCAGGATCTTATAGAATTGGCATGAGGTAATACATAGGCTGTCAACTGTATATATGATGAGAATGGGGGAAGAAAAAGGTATCCAGGGTATTTGAGCTTTGGAGGAACATGTTAGGGATTTGTCTGGAAATGGCGTGTGTAGTACCGCTGGACGGATACAGAGTTGGATACCCGTTTTCTGGATTCTCTGAATATACATCTTGAGGCGGGAGATTTAATTACGACAACAAGTCGCACGGTTTCAGTCAGGTATATTCCATCTATTAGGATCATTTTGCAATACTCGTTTCTTTCGCATCGGTTCGCGCATGTCTTGTTATACAAGATGCCCCATCAGTACGCCCCGTGTAACCGTACATGTATCATATCTAAACAACAACTCCAGAATTTCCAAATCAGACAGTTTCGATATACCGTTTCATTTCCCTGCGACAAAGTTAGTCAAGCACACCAACGACAGAGAGGTATTGCGTACCAGTCAGTTACAGCTTCGTCAAATAGACGAACCTCGTGTTCTCTCGTTCCACCAAAGTGTTCTACGAAATCGTCCCCAAACACCTCCCGCGCAATGCTATCCTTTTGCATGAACCGCGCCGTCGCCTCTTTGAGGCTCTTGGCCAACCTCTCACCCTTGTCAGCTGCACCGCCAACATCCTGGCCCATCGCGAGCGGTGGGGTGGGAATCTCGAGTTTCTTTTCTACGCCGCGCCAGCCGCATCCGAGAACGGCGGCGAGGACAAGGTATGGGTTTGTGTCTGCGCCAGGAACGCGGATTTCGAAGCGTGTTGCCGAGGGCTTGGAGACGGGAGGTGTGATGAGGCGGATGGAGGCGGCGCGGTGCTCGAGACCCCATGAGACGGTTACGGGGGCCCAGAAGTTCTCGACGAGGCGCTTGTAGGAGTTGATGGTCGGTGCGAGGAGAGGCATGATGTCTGGGAGACCGACTAGGATACCTGCAAGAAAGTGACGGCCGAGATCGGATAGACCGGCGATGTCTTTGTATTTGGGGTTCTCTTCGATGGTGTCGCGCGCAAACAGGTTTTTTCCGTCCTTGTCCACAAGGGAGACGTGCATGTGGCCGCTATTTCCAGGAAGGCCTTGCTTTGGCTTGGCCATGAAGCATGGTGTAATACCATACTTTGTGCTCACGCTCTTGACGACGTACTTGAACAGCGCAGCGCGATCAGCCATTTGAGCAATCTCGCCGAATTCGAGAGCGGCTTCGAAGACGCCGGGACCGGACTCGGTGTGCCAGCCTTCAATGTTGCATGAGAACTGGGCGCAGGTGTTGAAGACGTCGTAGTAGTAATCCTGGTTGTGAACGGGTCGCGTGAGGGAGTAGCCGAACATGCCCTCTGTTAGAGCGGGGAGCTGGTGAGGAGGGTTTTGTTGGAGATAGGCGGCGGGAGAGGATGTCGAAGGATCGGGGTTCTTGAATTGGTAGAATTCATATTCCGCTGCGAGGATTAGTTGAAGGAGGGTTGATGGAAGAGGGATACGCACCACCGGCCATGGCACCGTAGCCATGTTTCTTGATTTTATCAAGTTGTGTCTTTATCAACCCACGCGGACAAGCGCAAATAGGCTTCTTGGTGTCAGGATCCAAAAAGTCTACCAGAAACAAGGGCACGTTATCCTCCCATGGAATGCGACGAAAAGTCGAGAGGTCAGGAACAGCGAGCAAGTCGTGGTAACCGTTTTCAGCGTTTGAGATCTTGAGCTCGCGGATGTAGGTCTGATCGTGCATGTCCCAGCCAAAGATGACAGAGCAGAAGCCGAAGCCAGCTTCTGCGATGGAGAGGAATTTCTTCTTGGAGACGAGTTTTCCGCGGAGGATACCGTCGACGTCAACGCCGGCGAGCTTGACCATGTTGTCGCGCTCGAGGAGTTGGGGGAGAGAGGAGACGGTGATTGATTGGGAGGCCATCTTGAGGGTGGGTGAGCTGTTGAAGCCCTAGATGTCAAGAATAACGAGGGAGTATATTGAGCTGTAGAGGAGAGTAAGTGTCGCCAGTACAACAGCGATAAATGAACCTTGGAATCAAAGTCGAGTCGCCAAATGCGCAAGTAGACGATACGGTTAAGAATATAGGATTGTAATAACTCTTGTCCAACTTGGAGCTTTGCGAATGGTATGGTGAAGCTTGACCTTGAGATCGCGATACGCGCGCGGTTGAGATGAGGATTATTAGAACGAGGGGATCGAAGCGATGATGATGACCGCGACTATCCAAGAAAAGCAAAAAGAGGGGAGACCAAGAAGTGAGACAACGGAATAATCAGGTTTGTTGGTCGAAAGGAAGAGAGAGACAGACAGAGTTGGCCAGCGCGGCTACGATAAGACATGTCACGATAAGACTCAGCTTCAGTGACGTATGAGCGGGAAAGTGGGGAGGTAGTTTCGGTGCGCGTGCCCGAATTAAGTTTGGTGACCCGGGGTAGCCGAGGCCTCTGTCTTGTTCTCTGTCTTTTAATGATGACAGAATACTTAGTAACGAGAGAATGAATAGCTTCATCTATTACAGGTATTACAGGTAGTCTATGGCATTGCCGCGCTTGGCCAGCTGATATGAAGATATAGAGGATTACTTCCCCGCATCATCTACATTGGATCTTGAAGCTCTGGCCAACGCAAGCTTAACCTAGACAGAGCGTCAAGGCCCGGCCTTCACTGGATCTCTTACGCAAAGAGAACAAACAATAGCACGTCAATATCAAGCTACTCCCGCACACTTGATCATAAGTAGTAGCCGCGCTCATACTAGAAGGACTCAAGGACATGTTTAGCCGCCAATGGCTGTTTACGCCTCAACAATGCCTCGTGACAACTATGTACATATAGCCGACATCGCTTTTGACAGGGATGTCGCATGGCACAGCTGCAAGCTTGAGATCCGACGTCCAAAAGGACCCTGAATCTGGCGGCAGTTCTAGATAAGGCAAGATGCAGATTTACGGCAGAGTCGGAAGTGATATTTAAATATTGAGGAGTATGTTAGCACTACGACTATGATCATTCCTGTCAGGTAAAGTAATGCAGTATGTACATATCAATACTTGTTACACCTATATTCAATCTTCTTGTCTGTGGTTTGTGCCTCTTCTGTACAGCTCACATCTCCCAGTTCAAGCTAAAAACACCAACTGATAAGCTCCTAGCTTCTCACGATGATTACACAAGCGCCAAACAGCTCCATCCTATCCCTCGAGTGATACGCACTGTAATAGCCGCGATACAACAACCAACTAAAAGCATTATCCATATCCACGAACCGCGTACCGCCCTGCCGTTGTCGGAACCATGTCTCGGAGCTTAGAACAGCCCCTCATGGAAAGACCCATTACGATTCGTTTCCTTGACTCATCGTACAAGCTCTGGCGCATATCAGACGACCTCCCCGTCTTTACCGCCTCCTTTAGACTAAGGTACATTGATCCTCTTCCTTATCGGAGCTTCCAGAAGGTATTCCTGATAAGAGCTAATGTCCTCTCCCCCACCAGAACTATCTGCCCCTCCTTTCGTCACTTGCCGCTGTATCATCCTTCTTTTTCTTTTTCTTTAGATAATCGACTTGCAACCCAACTCTTCTGATTCTCTTTCTATCCTCTTCTCTTATACTCGTCGTCGCACAAAATGTCTTCCTCTCAGCAACCTCGTGGTCGTCTCGCCGGCAAGAACGCCATCATTACTGGTGCTGGCGGGTAAGTTATGATGCTCAATGGCATGGTACGTAGTTAACAGCTTCAGTGGCATTGGTCTTGAGACCTCCATTCTTTTCGCCAAGGAGGGCGCTTCGGTTCTCATGTCCGATATCTCTCAGCCCGCTCTTGAAAAGGCCGCCGCAAAGGTCAAGCAGCTTGTTCCCAATGCTCCTCGCGTTGAGATCCTGGTACGCCCACCGCTCACCCTCACAAAGCACCTACTGATAGCCTGCAGAAAGTCGACGTCTCCAAAGAATCAGAGGTCCAGGCCATGATCGAGTCCCTCGACTCCTGGGGCGGTGTCGACGTCCTCTTCAACAACGCCGGTATCATGCACGCCCAAGACGACGACGCCGTCAACACCCCCGAGAATATCTGGGACCTCACCCACAACATCAACGTCAAGGGCGTTTGGTTCGGCTGCAAGCACGCCGTTCTCTCTCTGCGCCGCAACAAGAAGGCAAAGGCCTCCATCATCAATACCGCCTCTGTCGTCGCTCTCGTCGGCGCTGCTACACCCCAGCTCGCCTACACCGCTAGCAAGGGCGCTGTCCTTGCTCTGACTCGTGAACTCGCCATGGTTCACGCCCGTGAGGGCTTCCGCTTCAATAACCTTTGCCCTGCGCCGCTCAACACCCCTCTACTGCAGGACTGGCTTGGTGATGACCAGGCTAAGCGCCACAGGCGTGAGGTGCATTTCCCCATGGGACGTTTCGGCGAGGCTGTTGAGCAGGCTCATGCTGTTGTGTTCTTGGCTAGTGATGAGTCTAGCTTTGTCAATGGACATGATTTTGCGGTTGATGGTGGTATGACCAAGGGTTATGTCACTGCTGAGGGACCTGCGCACCCTCCTCCTCAGAACAATGCTAGCAAGGATTCATTGTAAGGAAAGGGACAAGAGATGGAAGTAAGTTGGAGGAGGTTGAAGATCTGTAGTAACGATTAGTATGAACAATAATGAAAGGATTTTATCATGTCACAACCACCATAAATCACTCTTGCGAGGATAGCCACCTGGCTGATCATGTACAGTGCCTCATTTGCAAGAAATTGATGAAATATACAAAAATCCCAAACTCCGGTGCATGCTTTTCCATCTCTTCATCCAAAGTCTCTAATGGAACTGTCCTTCAGTGTTACCTTCGCCCATACTCTTACTGCTCGAGCTTCCACTCTGAATAGCTCCCAGAATACCATCAATATAGCTTGCGCCACTCCACTTCTGATGTGTCAAGACATCACACTTCAAGTCCTTCTCACGACGCTGCACAATGTCAACATATGCCTTCATACCATCCTTCTTGAACTCCCGGGACAACTCCGTGGTGATAGTCGCGTTGGAGTGCAGACCCGCAAGGGAAATGAGCTGCAGAACGAAACCTTCGCGCGCAATGTCCCAGATGAACGACTTGAGCGTCTCGTCGGTGAAGCCATGAGCCATCCAGTTGAACGAGGGAGACAAGTTGTACACGAGACCCTTGCCAGGGTTCTCCTCGCGGACCGCGCGGCCCAGCTTGGTGGCTACCTCGACATTGGGATCGCCTGTCTCAACCCAGAGGAGGTCTGCGTAGGGACTGAACGCAAGAGCGCGCTTGGTGGCGGCTGACATGCCGGCGCGGTAGTGGTAGAAGCCCTCTCGGGTGCGGGGGACATCCCAGTTGAAGTAGACGGGCTCCTTGGTGTACTTGTTTGCAAGGTTGCGACGTCGCGAGATACCCATATCGCGGTCCTTGGCTGTCTCTGCGAGGTATTCGTCGATCTGAGCTTGAGCGACGCCTTCATTTTGCATGTGCGCAACAGCTGCCTCGTCAAAGGTGATGAGCTTGGTGTTCTTGACCCACTGGGCCTCAAAGGCGTCGATCTCAGCGCCGACTGCACCCTTGGCTTCCATGGCTTGGATGGTCTCTGCGAGAGGCTCAATTGAGGGGTCTGAGACACCGAGAATGAATTCGTGGTCGCGCACGTCAATAGCCGACGAAAGAAGCTTGCCGGACTCGGAGTCGGTTCGGGCAATGACGAGGTTTTCACAGCCCATTACATCCCACTGGAAGCGCGTAGCTACCAGGCGATTGATGTGCTCGCCGATGGGGACGAGGACCTTGCCTGCGAGGTGGCCGCACTTCTTGCCGCCGTGAAGCTGGTCTTCAAAGTGAACAGCCGCAGCGCCATTCTCGGCAAACAGCTTAGCGAGCTTAAGGACGGCCGACAGACCTCCGTGGCCGGTATCGCCGTCGGCAATGATAGGGCGTAAGTAGTCAACATAGGGAGTGCTTGCGCGCTCCTCAGAGGACATCTTGCGACGAAGATCCCATTGCTTTCGGTCGTGCATGTTCTGCGCCTTGGCAAGGCGCTGGACCTGGTTGGGGACGGTGTTGTAGGGGTAGTCGCCAAAGTCGGGAGAGACCTCGTTGGTAGAGGTGAGAAGGGAGGAGCAGGCCCAGCCTGAGATGTAGAGGACTTCTTGGTGAGGAGCTTGCTGGGTCATTTGGACGGGATCGATGGCGCCCACTGGAGGTTGTTAGTTTGAGTCTGAGAAAAGCAATAGTAAGACGTACTGGTGTGAATAGGTTGGCCTTGGGCCTCGCGCTCACGGATGAGGTTAAATAACTTCTGCGCCATGACAGAACTGGGATACTGAATCTTCTGGGTTCCGCGCTTGGTAGCAACATCCTCGGCGGTATAAGGACGCTTGATGCCCTGATACCGAGGAGATGCCCACCAGGCCTCGATCTCATGGACAGTAGCTTCATAGAGGCGATCTTCAGCTTCACCAGGCTTTTGCGACTCGGGCAGGAGCTGAAAGGCATCGGCGGGTTGGGTTGCGTGGGTACTGAGAGTGGGCATCCTTGCGACGGAAGAGGTAGATAGGGTGCGGACAGCTAGGAAGGGTGCGGCGCTTCGAGGTTTGGAAGCGGAGAGTAGTCGCTGGGGAGCTCTTGTTGATAGTCTGCGCATCATTTTAAGATATTGTGACTGGGTTGGAAAAAATGTAGAGTAGGAGTGGTGGTGTAGAAGTAGAGGTTGGATGGAGTGGACTGGGATTAGTGGTAGCTCGGTTGAAGGTGGATGAATAATAAAGTCAAGCACCGGATACTGATTTGCAGCCTGCGATAGTTACAAGATCTAGCCAGCCACTTATTAAGTTGTTATGAAGCAATTATTTCAGCAGAATAAATGATAGACCTCATTTAATCACTGTCACCCGTACTACCCGAGGTCTTTTGTTTCTTTCTCTCTTAGTATCCATATTAAGAGATCCACCTAGCATCGTGGTAAAGATAACAGAACCAGTTACTCAGATTTCCTAAACTCGATGACCGACCGGCGACCGAGAGAAAGGTTTTTGCAGCCGAGCAAAAATTACTGCCTTCTCATTACTAACATCGTATGTTATCCATAGTCTGTAGACACACTGCGTGGACAAAATCAGCTTGGGACTTGGGGTTCAGCAATTCCATGTCAGCAGAGAGCAACATTGCCGACTGAATTGACCAATAAGTGAGCTTCAACGGTAACGAAATAATATGTTGATTGGCCAGAAATGAACTTTGAGCCGTGGTATTTATCAACCGGTTCACTGCGGGTTCCCTCGGTTATGGATGTTGTCAATAGCCGTGGATGTACAGGTTAAGCCAGCTTTGAGTTTCATGGTGAAGCGTGGTGAATGTACACTCATAGAGACAGTAAGTGATCCTATAGCTTTAAAGATACTCTAGATATTATCATAATATATCGAATAGTTTATGAACTTCTTCAATAACCAATATTGAGTCCTGCCCGGCTACTCAGTTTCCTTCTCCGCACTAGCAAAACGTCATGTTGGCTTCTGATACGACCCCGCATGACAAAATAGTCCAAGCAACTAAAAGTAAAAGCTTCTGTTGGTTCCCCTCCAAGAGTCTCCCCCCGCCCCCCCGGCGGCTACCCCAGAT
>JAJJWN010000428.1:0-94311 GCA_021655885.1 Fusarium abutilonis
ACCCAGCCCGCTGCCGGTGGTAACAACTCTCCCTCCGAGCCTGAGGCCCCTGTTGCTACCCCTACCTTCTCCACCGTCATCCGCCCCTCTGCTCCCGCTGCCACTGAGCCTGCTACCGCTCCCGTTGCTACCACTCCCCCCAAGACCGGCTGCTCTTCTCGCCGCCGCCGCCGCCGCTCTGCCAAGCACCTGTAAAGAACTCGAAATAGTCTTTTCAGCAGTGGCACAGGCGCATGTGAAACGTCCGTGACGTGCATGCGCCGACTTGGCCAGCATTCGGATTCACCTCTCCCTAGTGGAAAGTGATGAAACTACATCTTACCAGATGGCTTTCTGTTTGTAAATAGATTTTGCTCTTTGGCTTTTTTTCCGGAGGCATGTCTTATGTATAAATTACTATTTTATTACGACGATTCAACTTGACCCATTGCATTGTGAACCTGTGACTATCTGTGCTTGTGACATTGAGTATGTGTTCTTGTAACTAAGTCATGATTTCATGAGTGTCGAAGTCAACGCAGTTATGACTTGAGTCCCCTATCAGTAATATGTTCAACACTTAATTCGAAATGGGTTGGCATGGTCCTCTGTGTTATGAAGCCTTGTTGTGAGTATAATCGACATTGCCAATGATACGAATGTCTCCCACGCATTTCGAACTTGTATGCTATCAGAGCCAAGAACAACATGCCACTTCGTGAGACTGCTAATAATAAAATTCAGCTTGAGAAGCAAGCCTTGTAAATAAGATGAAGAAGCTGCGGATATAGATAGGGTAGTATCAATCTGAATCATCCGTCCTTCGGGCTACGGGCCGGAAAAGTGGACCCAGCCCCGGCTCCGGCTCCGGCTCTTTCCTCATTAGGCAAGTTTACGACTCGTCTCCAAGCCGCCACGTCTCTTACCATCCGGCAATCACTCGGAACTTACAGCCGCAAGAATGATATTCTATGATTGGTCCAACGTAAGAAAGTATGCTTAACTCGGGCCGTTTGATTCGATCTCTTTACTATGTGACCAAGTTGGGCAAACGCTGTAGAGGTCGTCCGTCAGGCAGCAACAAGCCAAATAGTCTCAAATACCACCACCATATATCTCATCAAAATCATTCATTTTCTCACTGTATGACCTATCACTAGATCCTTTATCTAGGAAACCTGGCCCCTGAACAGTCCACACACACACACACCCTTTCACACATGTGCAACGTATTAGCAACCTGCACTACACACTACATCCACATCTCTCCGCGAGCATGTGAATTGAGAAAATGCAGGGTTTTCAAACTGTTTTTGATTGGCTGCGATGTGGATTCATGGCGGCAGAGAAGAATTTGACACGTCGATGCAAAGTATGAAAGTGAGGCTGACCCTGAGCCAACTTCGCCCTGGCGTTATGGAACGCTCAAATCATAGTTGTGGATGGCCTCGCACTTATCCTGGACATTTTCGCATCCTCCGTGAGTGTTACAAATGAAAGAGACAGTGGTGAGGCTTGAAGTCTTTCGTTGATCGGTCTAGACGCCGGGGCGTCCGTCGTGGGAAGACGGAGTGTAACTCTCATCACGGCCCAACAGGTTAGGCTCAGAGCGTTGGACGACTTATCCAAGAGTAGATCTGCTCATCTTCAGTATTTCATTTCAATTGATGGAAGCTTGGCTGGTGTAAGTGTCTTCGACAAGCACAATCCATCCCATCGGCTTTTGGATTTGCTACACGCCCAGGCGATCAAGTCACTCGACTAGTGACGACACACTCCCATCCCCAGGTGGAAATTAGCCTGCCACGTGGTGATGTACATTCATATATTACCCCAGATTTGACCATTTAGTAATGCCGTTAGTACCACTTGATCTCAGGTGATAAACGACAGCGCTGAGGCTCTGTATGTATCTGAGACGAACCAATCAATGATGTGCTGGACTTGACGTCACATCGGATTCTCCAAGGTTTACAAACGGCCGAGGAGTTGTTTTTGTTTGATTTTGACTTCTTTGAATATTGCTCTGTGCGCTTTTCCAACGATGGATTGATAAGACGTTGAGCTGGACGGGCTCCTAGCAACAGTGTGTCTGGAGTTGTGTTGCTCCTAGTTTCTTTTTCGTAAGTCTCGTATCGCAGATTGAAAGAATGAATCTTAATCAACTTTGCTCAGAATGTGTATAAAAGTCCAATTCTCCCTACATTTTGGGTCAACAATTGAGTTGTAACGTTCCGTAGTGACCTAACACGTTCAGGCATAGCGTCAAATGCGCCGCGAGAGGCTGCATGAAATGTGCCTTGCTAACGCTTCATGCACAATTTGTGCATACTCTGATATGCGTGTCTCTTTGTATCTGGTTACGCGCTGAGTCTAGGCAACGAGAGCTAGGTTATTGACGATTTGGGATATGAATCATCAATGGCTCATATCTGGACCTTGACTATCCGACTGCTCCCGAATAGCCTCAGATGATTGAACAGAATAGCAAGTAAATGAGGATGAGAAATTAGTGTGGTTGCCTTACTGGAATTGTTTTTTGTGTTGCTGCCCAGCGGACACACATTTCTGGTCTACCTTGCGAGGGGAGAATGAGTGTCCAAACCTTATGTTAAGCGCCAGTGTCACGGTCAACTTCAGATGTTGAAATACGGCGTATGACCGAAAAGGCATATTTCTGTTGGACTTTTGCAAATTAGCCATGGTTAGTGCCGTCATCTTTGTAATCCAAAGTGTACAGTTTAAGGACAGTAGCAGTGTAGCACGCCATATAGCGCCGGAGGATAGGATATCATGATTGACAGCTGTCATCAAACGGTTATGTAACGTAGGGCTTAGAGTCGGTCACAAGACTGTTGATCTGATCTCCCAAAGCAACCTTGATAGTGGTGGTGAGAAATACCCCCAGCAATGACAGCACACCATGATGAAAGCCTCAAGGCGTATCTTTGGTATCCGGCTGTACCATCATGATGGGCTGGCCTGTGGGTTGCAAGAAACTAGGTCCTTCACCTCAGCCACGTTTTTTGCTTCCCCCTAGGCTGGGTACCGAGAGCTATCTCGGCGCAGCAGCTCCCTCCCGAGACATCAAGTACCGCAATCACCAAGATATACCGGCGAGAGCCTGATAAGCCCCTTTAGCGTGGCCGTGATGAAGCAAGAGAAGGCGCATAAAGCCATTTTTTCTTCTCCCCGCTGGGATAGCTACACCAACACTAGCCCCAGCCGCGAGGCGCAAGTTCGATGAGGCCAGTGCTCATTAGAAACGTCGATCAAGCCCGTCACAGAGCGTCAAAGTAGTCATCATAAGAGTACAATCCATTGCGATTTCATAGTTTCGGGCACGAATGCGGGTACCCGATCGTCCTGGAAGGGCTGTGAGCTATGTGCTGTCGTTGTTGAGCCGCAGTCCAGGCCCAAGTATAGAAGAACGCATACAATCTTGCCGACAACAGTGAATTGATAAGGCTATTGCCATTAACAAGATCCCCGTCATTCAACTTGAGTCGCATAATGGCTTCAAACAGTACTGAATCCACAATCTGGAACAATGCTTCGGCAACCTCGACCAGCAAGAGCCAACAGTCCAGTTCTCCTTTGCACGATTACCTATCTAGCCTCGATACTGAGACCATAGGCCACAGCCAGGCTGGTACATCTTCTATGAGTCTTGGGAATAGCAGGTTGGCTACCTCCTTATCTGCGGATCATATCCAACAAGCAACTCGGACGTGGAGTTGGTTGTGGAACGTTGATCGTCCTTGGGAAGGGTCTAACCTCCCTAGAGGATTGATACCACAAGCCAATAGAGGAAACGTGGAGAGAAACGGACCCTCGCTTTCTCCCCCTCTGAGGGAGCAGGCAGCAGAGCTGTGTCGACACACAGAGCCTGGTGGTCGTCCTGGGGCATAGCTGCATATGTATACAGGGAACCAACTAGGTTCTTGGCGGCAGGGGACACCAGCGGAACCACGGTAAGTCCAAAGATCCGTGGATGATACGTGACACTGTTCTGACATCTAGACAGCAAAGATATTCGCTTTGGTTTTCTGTGGGAACTTTGCTGCAAGACCCTCCCTCTATCTGGGTTTGCTTGAAATATTCCACAGACAAAACGATTGAGGATTTAACCACCCAATTGTGGTGTTTCGGTTGCTGGTTTCTAATGGGAAGCTTGTCTTTTGATGTTGAGGTCCTGGACAGAGCTTGCGAGATGAGATGCACCGTGGCACTCTTTCCAGGGAACATCACGCCATGTCTGTGACAGCTGCACAGAATTGGCAGCAATTTCGCGTCATGTGAACCCCAGTAGGCTCGATTGGGGATGCAAGGAGTCCAAGTATAGCAGTGATGGGAAACGTTGTTGGTGGGAGATGCGCCGGTAGCAATTAGATGCAGTAGTGGCGCGTGACCTGCAACTCTGGCTTGCAGTAGATTGAATTTACCACTCTCAGGGTAGCAATTGAGAGCCAGGAAGAAATAAAGAGGCTGGTGCAGGTTGTGCTGGAGAGGATGGACGAACCAACATTTCCAACCGGGGTGTTGGAGACCATGGTGATGGCGGGGTAGATTGTGTTGCGAATGCGTCGAGAAATTGATATTGGTCGTGGGTTAACGTAGGATGTAATTCATGGATTTGTGCCGATTGATACTCTTGTCCTTCTATTTTTTGCTTCTACTTAGTGTCCGATCCGAATAAAGGAACCGTTGATGGGCTGAGCGTGGAAGAATGTATAGACCTGGTCGCCCATCGTTGTCCTTGTGCATCGCATTCAGCCGCACAGAGGGCCCAGGTAGCTAATCCTAATTCAAGGTCGTACTGAGATGCATGTTACTGCGTTCCAGCTCAGTTTTCTGCAACACTTTTGTAGATCCTCGGGCATGCCGAACGTACGACTCGCCGATGATACAATCTGTGCCCTGGAACAAAGCAAGCATATAGAAACCCGTGAATAGTAAGATCTCTTTGATCATGCCCGAAGACCGTTGGCTGCTCTGCGGTGGGTACGGGCCGCCTGATCGATTTGATGCCCGTGATCTCGGAACTAAAGATACACATGAGACAACTAGACAGCAAGCCCCAGGGAATACCCAGCAATCGCATAGAAGTAGATAAGAATACGCACTGCGGTTGGTATTTGGACCTCCTGTCGCTCTCTCTTGTGCACCTGGTGCACCTGATGCTTCTGTCAGCTTTTGGTCGTCTTTCGAATCATTCCTTTCGTCATAGAGTTGTGTTTCCTTTCCATTCTGCTTTTGCACGTTCCATCAGCCCCAGGAACAAAAGCAAAAATTGTACATAAAACGATCGACACGACATCGTATGATGAGCGACGACAGCTCGTGACCATGTCATAGCCTCCTCGCAACAAACCTTCTCCCCCAAGTCGTCCTTGCAACTCCGTCGTTGGCTGGCCTCAACTCAACGCTGCGAACGTCATTTCTATCTCGTCGCCTCGAACGAACCCAACGACTTGTATAATCCAATGGGTCCAGACCATGTTCTATTCGATTGGTTCCTTGGCTATTGGATAAGCGTATGTCATAACTCGACTTCTATTTTGCCTTTTTGCGAACCACCTCCGCCATCTTCAGCATTGTGTTCGGTTCATTTCAGGGGGTTGGCAATGCCTTTTGCCTCCCAAGAGAATATCCCGTAGCTGCGTGCCCCGTGACGAGACGATCCCATTGATACCAACAAACCAAAGCCCGAGGCGGGCATAAGCATCTCGCTTTGCAATATTGGCTCACCATTTTCGTGACTCACGACAGCATCTTCTGGCATTGAAGGAACAACGTACTCCGAGACTTCCCTTGACAGTGCCCCCTAGGCTTTTCTAGTCTCGCTTTCATGGTTGGATCTGAATGTTCAGGCAGCGACCAAATGCTGAGGCATGACGTTATTGGGGTCTTTGCTGTCAGACCTTGACGAGATTCAAGCACTCAATAAGTAGAAGCACCGCCTCAGATAACGGCTTCATCAAGTGTCTCGTAGTCTGCCATGCGATCAGCCTTGCTTCAGCTTGCGATGAATATTTTGCTGTGTATCAAGGACATGATTCCATAAATATTCAGTCTCTGTTCATCAACCCACGTCTCTTCGGCCAAAGACTTAACCCCCTTACTCTCTTGTTCACCCAAACCCCCATCAACTCAGCTTGTCGTGGATATTTTTGTGTATTCTTGATCAATAGATTCACATTCCCATCTCGCCATTGATACCGATCAACCATGAGCTTTCCATGGCATCCCTATGCCGTAGATGGGCATCAGAACTATGGTCTTGTTGCGAACACGGCCCAGAAGGATGCGCAACAAGCCCATCATAACAACACCGTTGCGCCGCAGAGTTCTGACCAGTCGTATCAAAGGTCTATCCATTTGCAACATAATGCACTGGCTAGTCCTATATATCATGTTCAGGAGCATCAAAACGTCGCGTCAAACCACAGTACTGCATCCACCAATCGCGTTTATCAAGGGAGGTATGTAGTACAGCGATACCAAGATACATGGTAGTCTTTTGCTAACCTGGTACAAGTCGTCCGGGTATACAACACTCTGAAGAGTATACTGAGCGAGTAACTTTTGCTGGACACGAGCAGCAGCCAGACGATTACTATCGAAGAACCGCCGACTTTGTCCGCTATGAGCAACAACACCACATAGCAGTTCGACGTGTATCATCGGCCGATGAAGCAAAACAGAACGCAATACGACATGCTGCCGACTCAATCACAAGCTTCAACCGCCAGTTCCCCAGAGCTGCTGGTGTCAATGCTCGAAACGCTCGGCGAGATGAGAGGCCATTGCATGGTTCTCAATACAATGACGCTAGCCGTGGTCATTATACCAGCAGGACTGAATTTCCTGACCGGGAAGACAGATCACCGCGTTCACAGCCTTAAGAATATGGCTTGATGGCAGAAGATTGTTAGGGGGACGTAGGGTTATAGCGCATGTATGATCATAGATTTCAGGGATAAGTTTGTTCCGAAGCAGATATTCACAGCCTTTGCTGTTGAGTCCGTCGTTTTCTGTATCTCAGAACGTTTCTTTTTGTATGTTTGTTTCTGCTGACGCTTGTATTTCTAGGATACCATGGGACAACTCGCATGTTAGGATTGTGTTGCAAATTGAGGGAGTCTCGTATGTATTGTATAGCATTTTCATTGTTACTTGCATCGTATCCCATCCTTGTACTTGTCGTAGTCGTTGTGGGTTCGATTAAGAGTGGAATTGTGGTGTGTAGCCTGAACCAACAACACAGATCCAGCCCGTTCGATTGAGACGTTGGCTGCAGGAAAGCAATAGTGCGACGCCAATTCTCCAGATTTGGAAAATCGGAGGACTCATACGCACCATATTCGCGATCATGTTTCTTCGTAGCTGAGACCTGACCATTAATCAACGAGTGATGGTTTCCTTAGCTACCACACTAAAACTCCAATCAAGGAGACTGCAGAATGAGTTGAACGCACCACTCTGCTGCCCTTGTCTCAGTTGGGCGGTAACGACAAGATGGCTGCAATCTCTGCATTTTATCAATTCAAGTTGGTTCATATGTCCCAAGGACCAACTTGATCTCTTGCGGAAAGTCTTCGAATGACGTGTTGGCCATTGTCCCCGAGGTTGTCGCTTACTGCATGGAGTAGATAGCCTATCTTGTGCCAGCTTAAATGAATGCACTACTACTTGTAGTGCTGCCTCATAACAAGGCTGTGCCAACAAGATGCAGCTCCAACTACGCTGAGGGTTGTGTGATGGGGCCGCCTACAGCCACGAATATACCACTGAAGCAGTGGACGGCTGAGGCAGGCAAGGGCGGAGCCACCAACGGATCGAGTCGGTAGCATCTCACATCTCTATGATGGGCGTTGCAAGTGATGGGCATGCGTAGATGTTTGCATATTTGGCGGTTGCATACCCTGTGCGCATTGATAAGTGACTTGAATGAAGGGAGAAGATGAAGGATTAAGTAGCCCCCCATTCCCACTGCTGCTGCCCCATCACTTGGGATCTCTTGCTTCCCTAAAAACAGCCCTGGGTAGCTCCTATACGACTGCCTGACAGATCCATGGTCTGTTTTCGAGCGTCCACAGATTGTATAGGCTGGAAACTATTATGATGGTCACTTCCGCCGCTACCGAGCCCGGCATGGTCTCTTTGTATCCTTTGCCGTTCGTTTTTTTCTCCTTCGTTTGGGCCTCCAACCGTGGCTCGATGCGGACTACCAGAACGTTCAGATGCCGCTCAATAGAGATCTCCTGGCTGCGGAAACACTATGGCGACTTCAAAATCCGTTGACGTGTCTCCTCTCATGGGTCGCCTTGTTGCCTTAGCATTAGTCGTCTGACTGGCTGGGGTGTACCGCTTGCTTGTTGTTTCTTTTGTTCTGACGCTATGGACCTGTCTGGCAAGCTGCAAATGTCCGATGGTTTCGTGATGTTGCAAGCTGAGGTGAAGACAGTATTTCTTTCTTTCTTTCTTTCTTTCTTTCTTGCTTACTTTCTCCATATCGGTTGTTTCTCTTTGTGTTTTAGTCGATTCAATCGCCTGCCGCCGAAGAACCGACGCCTTCAAGAGCAGTTGATATTCCTGTTGCATGTTACCGGCACATGTAGCCAGTAACATCAATCCTTGTCATTGGACTTCTGGTGGCCACCACCTCACGGACTTCTTCATCGTCGACAATCTTCCCCCTCACACAAGCTGTGCCAAAAGTATCGAAGCCATTGAAGGAAAATATCCATATTCGCTCGTATCGTCAAGTGTCTCCCAATATTTTATCTTCTTCTCGGTAGACAGCGAGGGGAAAACTGTCAAGTCGCTTGGCGTGTGGACGAGAAGATTTGTCCAGAAAAACCACTCTGGCTCAAGACCAGACTGCGCATCTCGCTCGGCCTCTCCCCGTTTCCTGCATCACTACCATCATAGTTTCGATTACAGGTAGATTCCTAACGTCTCGTCTCGAATCCATCTTTGACGACGGGTTCTCCTGCCCGCGTCGAACGCCACCACGACCTCAATTTGGCCATCCTGATCCCTTTCCGACGCCAACATCAAGTTTATAACGAGCTCGTCAAAGGCAAAAGCGTTTCAGAGTCCGTTACTTGGCGCAACCA
This sequence comes from Fusarium abutilonis, assembly GCA_021655885.1. Classification (NCBI taxonomy): domain Eukaryota; kingdom Fungi; phylum Ascomycota; class Sordariomycetes; order Hypocreales; family Nectriaceae; genus Fusarium; species Fusarium abutilonis. The sequence goes on from JAJJWN010000428.1 coordinate 9,105, forward strand.
TGGTATCGACCCCTAACTTGCTGGGATCTCTCACCATGAATCATGGAACCGAAACCCATGGCGACCATGTAGCCACTGGATGCAGACGTTGTTCCGTCCCTCTCGAAAGTACTCGGGTCGGCGAGTTCTGTGGCATCAGGCAGTGCCCCTGTGGGTTTCAGCCCATGGAATATGAGACGCCTTCACAGGACTCGGCACTTAATGGTGCGCAAGGGTCCGATGGCGCTGCATCTACTGCGTACCACTTGGCTCCCACGGTAGATGGACAGGATTTGGACTTGGTAGGTGTAGTTCATGTTAGTATTTCAGACAGATGTGATGCTAATAGACGCAGACGAATCCGCAGAGCAACGATGGGTATAGCCAGCAGAGGCACCAGCAACCCTCTGAATATGTCGAGAGTTTGCCCTCAAGTGTCCAAGCTACCCAAGGCTATTCTTCCAGGTAAGATGGTGTGTGTTGGTTTGAAATGTTGACAATTCTGATGAAGAGATAGCGGTACCCTAGGCGCTGATGTTGAAGATAGCTCCCACGAGGGAACTGGTCAGGGAATGGGCATCAACACGGAAGTCAACGAAGATGTAACCCATGTCTGGGTTGGTGAACGAATAATTTTGGGTACGAATGAAAGAGATGAAAGAAATGGGGAAGTTGCCCTAGCTCTGGAGTTGATTCTTCTTGTTGACTTGGACGTTCATGATCCGATGACCGGAGTCGAAGGAAACCCGATACTCGATATTTCCGATGGGTCAGATATGGAAGAGTAATCAAAGTGTGGTAGGTTTCGTGCTCATCACAAGTCGAGTTGGTGAGGACACGAAACAAATCATTCTCAAGACTTTTGGATAGATGAGTAGGCGACCGACTCCCTTACTTCATCTTTCCCGGTTTCTCCCGCTAATTAAGGCTCCTTCCAGTTCGGCGGCTTTTCTTACCTTACGTAACCATCGATAGAATAGCGAATTACTTCCATTGTTGGCAACTGCGACTTGAATACTTGAGCAAGAGCCATGATTGGCGCAGGCAGGCGTGATGCATCTGGCGGCTGCATAATAGAAGGAAAGAGAAATAGAGAAAGAAAGAAAGAAAAAGGATGAGCTTGATAAAGATATAAACGCGGTCAATGCTTACGGCCAATCAGGAGTATATGAAAACTTTAGTAAGGGGTATGTTTTGGCGTTGTTTCCTTGGTGTTTCTTGTCTTGATATGGATTGCCGTCCAGATTGTGTGAGGTATTGGGCAATCTTTCGCGTTTCGAGTATTAGTATATATGAAACAGAGAGTCTATGTTTGCGTTTATCGACTGATTGCTCTCTTATTACCCCCTGAATTCAATGCAATCGCTCGTTATATGACCTCGCCCAAGCTTCGACGCCACTTTCATTTCGAACACTTTGTTCCGTACACACGCAAACTATTCGTAACACAAGATGGCTGTGCAAACCCAGGTTCAATGGTTCGGACACGATGATAGGCCGCCATCGATTCGCCAATTCCGAAGATGCTGGGCGTGGCAATCTCAAAAAAATACTGTCTCCAACCATGATCATCCTGTTGAGCGGATTTTGTGGCAAATGGCTCGGCTTCAGGCCAATTGGTGCGTTGAGATAGTGTAAGTCACTATCCCTGCAGAGGAACAAGCTGGACAGACAAAACAGGAAGAGAAAAACGAAAGGGGGTTGAGAAATTCTCAGGAAGAATGAAAAGAAGGAGAGTGAAAAGGAAATACGAAGACGCACTATGAAACCACTTTAGCATAACCGGGAGTTAGGCCCCACCAAGCCGGAGGCCCTTCGGCGGTGGTCCGTTAACCAAATCGGTGCTGCTTCCGGAGATCTGTTTGCATCTGCCTCGACAAACACAAACCAACCTGTGTACAAAAAAAGCGATTCTATGCTTCATATAAATAAATAAACTCATACAATCGAAATATCGAGTACGAGATCGTAACGATTGTCTGACTCCAGCCTTCGGTCATCCTCGAGTGGCTTAGCAGTGTACCCGGACTACCAAGAATACGGAGTATGTTGGATTAGTCATGTTTGACTGAGGTTATCTGCTTATGAGTCTTGATTGCCATATACTCGAAATCTTTAATACCTCATGCAGAGCTTATGGGTAATTCTCATCCTGTAGTTCAGCTGGAGCAGCACTGCCTAGGTAGCTATGCACGACGGGAGCAACCCCTTCGGTAAGTGACTCATAAAGCGAGCTGCAGATGGCGCGACTTCCAATAGTGAACCACCCTCTATAAACACCGATATATATGTAAATAAAAGGTCAGCAGATCTCTCGTGGCTATTCTCGCCTTCATCGTATTATGATATAGACGATTGGAATCATTGCCCCAACCTTGCACAACCCATCAGCTTCCACTTGCCACCACCAAAGCCCGCCCCCCACCACAACACAGGCAGAATATGAAGACCATAGAATTAGACGGAAGAACAGGCGAAGGTGGTGGGCAAGTGGTCAGAGTCGCGGTCGTCATAGCTGCTTTAACAGGCCAGGCAATCACCATCACCAACGTCAGGGGAAATCGTGAGCGTGGGGGTGAGTGATGCCTGTACACTAATCGCACCAGCACCAGCTGACCTATCTCAGGACTCAAGAGCCAGCATGTCACAAGCATCCAGTTTCTCGCCGAAATAACGGATGCTGATGTTGAAGGCCTGGGCATAGGTTCCAAAACCGTCACATTTGCTCCCCGTCGTGGGCCCACGGAACTGCGTCAACGCAACATCAAAATCTCTGCAGATTCAGGGTCCGCTAGCACTCTCCTAATTTTGCAAGCTATTCTGCCATATCTGGTATTTGCCGCCAATGACTCGGAGGAGCCAATCGAACTTCAACTGTCCGGTGGGACCAACGTTTCGTTTTCCTTGAGCTTCGAGTACCTGGATCAGGTACTTCTCCCTACTCTTGAAGAACGATTCGACGTCCGAGTAGAGAGGACTTTGGAGCGACGTGGCTGGAGTCTAGGACCGCAGTCAAGGGGGCAAATACGCCTGAAGTTCCACCCTTTGAAGATGGGTCAGAGCTTACGGTTCAAGGCACCAGAGCAACGCAAATATCCTGAGTCCTTTGAAGTCAAATCTGTCGACGTCAGCATGGTAGTGCCTGGAAACGTGCATGAAAAGCTCCAGGCATCATTGACAAAAGATCTGGGAGACTTGTATCCTGGTACCGATGTTCACTTTAAGCTCGTTGAGGACTCGAATTTAGATACAAGATGGTACATACTTCTTGTGGCTCATTCAACATCTGGAATTCGATGGGGATATGATTGGCTTGGATCAATAACCAAGAAGACCAAAAACAGGGATATCTTCATAGCTCAGGTGTCCAGAAAGCTGTGCCAGAATCTATATAAGGAAGTGGCTATTGGAGGCCAGACAGACATCCATCTTCAGGATCAAGTCGTCGTATTTCAAGCACTCTGTGACGGATATTCCTCATTTCCTCGTGGAGATATTCCGGATGGGTCATCCCCTGGCGTGCTAGTCGATGCCATGGGAAATTTGGACGTTGGAAACGGAAGAATGAGGAAGGAAAAAACACATGAGCCTTTTGGACATGGCTCTTTACATACACAAACGGCGAGATGGGTGGTTAGCGAGATGCTGCCAAGCGTGGAGTTTTACAATAAAGGTGACCTGGTGAAGGGTGTAAGCATATCAATGATATAGACTTGGTTGGGCTCGAAGTGATGAGGACTGATGATTCAAGGGTTTATGAAAAGGGCTTGTTATCACACTCAGCTAACGTTAGCACACCAATTAAGCGTGTTCATGTTGAGCGGTGTGGGTTATGTGACGTGGCTGTAAGGATGGCCTTGCTATGCAGCATTCTGGCTTACTCTAACTGGATCGAGAGAATGTTGTACGACCCAGGGTTAGGTTTTGGGTATAATGCTTCTTCGTCCTAACCCAAGTTTCACTTTGGGTACTGTAGTGTTTCGCGTACGAACATGTCACCAAACCACAGTCAGATTTGCCCCCTCAGACTAACTTCGCCATTCCAAGTATCGTACAATGAACTATCGACCTCAAGATAACGGGACATCCCCAAACCGAAACTGTGACCAACCAAAGCTACCCTCATGTAGCGTCCATGTCTGCTTTCCCCAATCATCACCAGCGGCACCTGCAGCGATAAACACGGGCATAAGGTGATCCATAAACGGGTGTGCTTGCTTTGCATCTCCCCGCTTGCATATCGCGGCCATCTTATCCTCTCTGACCGCAGGGTTGGCCTCTGTTGCCTCCTTAAGGGCGTTGTCAAAGCTCACCACATAGGGGAGCGGTTCTGTGTTACCCTCAAACATAACGTGCATGTCACGCAAGTTGTGTACCGACATTCCCGCGCCAATAATAACGATACCCTCGTTTCGAAGTGCAGAAACAGCACGGCCGAGGGCGTAGTGAGCATGCGGATCCTCGTTCTTGAACAGTGAGACTTGAACCAGCGGGACATTCAAAGGATTTGTTTCCGGATTGAAAGCTTCGGGAGTGTTAGTGCTGCTCATGAAGAAATGATTGGTATACGCACCAACATTGAAGCCAGAGAATACGCCGTGATCAAGGCCACGTTTCATTCCATAAGACTGAATTCCAGCCTCTGACAGCATCACCATGATCTTGCTGGCAAGCTCAGGACTTCCTTTGCTTGGGTATTCAGCCTTGTAAAAATGGTCAGGGAAGCCATAGAAGCTAGAAGGATGTTAGTAAAGATTCCGCATCGAGATTCAGTGCAACTTACTCATAGATCAGGTCAGTGTCCACGGCATTGTTGACATGAATGGTATTTGCTTCGCCCATCCAGTGAGCCGAAAAGACAACTACGGCCTTTGGCTTGACATTTTGAGTAATCTCTTTGCCCATCTGCTGAAGAATTGGGTATACAGGGTGATCTGTATTGTATTGAACATCGGGCTTTCCCATGGTCTGTTAGCAGACTCGTTCTATTGAGCTGGAATCAAGACTTACGCCACCATGACTGAAGAAGTAAACTGGAGTTTTTGTTCTTGATTTCGTCCTCAAAGAATCTGGCGCATTCTTCTGCGAGATGTGCCAATTAAGGCCGGCTCTCTGCAGTGTTGATGAGAATGTCTTGAGTGGTGCTGCACCGAACAACGCGACCATGGCTACAGCAAAGGAAACGAGCCCAATCAGGGTTCGAAATGACAAAACCGGAGCCATTGTGAATGAAATGGCTCTTTGATTGTTGATTTTGAACAAGTGACTACTCCAGATGTGTTTAGAAATGGGCTATTTGTGTTTGACATGCTGTTTACAACTTTATATCCGATTATCCTGCCCAGGAGAGCCGGTCCCGAGGTATTCCATGCCGGTGGATCTGCCGTAGCTGAAGTGGGAGGGATAGGATGATGAATCAATCAAGAGCCTGGTCCTGGTTTACGCTACAAGAGCTAGAGAGGTCTGTGCTAAAACGAGATGCTAGCTTTGAGCTTCTTCTCGAATTATTGTTCATCAAAGAGTGTGAGAGCACTTAGAACGATATGAACAGGTTACCCATACAAAACAGATCAAAAGAAAGGAGCATCAAGTGAGTTCTAAACGGCAAAGTCAATTGCATGATTGAGGTATAGTAGGAATAATAAAAAAGTAAATACCTAGGTATGTAGTTTGCATAAAACGGTCTGCGCGTTGTGCAAGCTCTAGCTTGGGAGTCGGAACCGGATAAACCAGCCCCACAGGGCCACAGCTGAGCTCTACTGGTTGGTTGCTGTGCAACTGCCAGATTAGCCCGCCAAAAAGTCAACCTCAGAAAACTGCTTGCCCTTGCTGTTGGGCATGTGAATAGACGATTCTTCAACCCCAATCTCTTTGTTGTCGACGTCGTTCATCGCGGGCTTCTACAGCTAGTATCGCTCATACAACCCAGCTCCTTGCCCGTCTTTGCCAGCTCCGTCCTCCGACTCGACCTCCATCATGGCTCCTCTCATCCTTCATAACGTCCCTGATGACGAGTGCTACATTGGCGATGATGGCATCAAGCGACCCTACGCCATGTATTTTAACCAGTGAGTCTTACTGATCACCCCTTCGTGGGCTAATAATCTAATGCTAACGCGTAATCTAGACAAGATGCTCCTCAAGGAAGCACACGATCCCGTCGTAGCGCCGCCGAATCTGGTTCATTCGGCAAATCCACTCGTCGCTCTCGATCACGTACAGGAACACCCGCTCGTAGTCGCGAGAATCCTACCTTGGCTGCTGCAGACAAGCTCTTTGGCGACTGGGTCTCAAACCAAGCCGCGACAGCGCCCACTCAGACTGTCCAGCGCAAGAGCAGCGGCATGATGCAGGAGGAGGCTGCTCCTCAGCGACCTGTCACTTCTACACCCGTTGAGCTTATCCTTCGCGGCTACCGATCGTATACACAACAATATGCTGCCATCTCCCACTACGAGTCCCTCGCTGGCACGATTCTCGAAGATTACCCACGCGAACCCCCTGCCAGTCAACGTCGATGGAAGTCCGAGCTGCGCGATCCTGCTTTTACGCGACGCCGCAACCTTACGGCAGATGAGCGGGCCCTAGTGAATCGCGCAGATGGTGGAGAGCACTGGGTCAAGGTTACGTTTGAGAGCAGAGAAGCTGCTGAGGCTGCCACTTATGCCAGCCCTCAAAGGATATTGGGTCATCTGGTGTACGCTGAGCCATATCGAGGAGTCCCTCCCCCTAAGGATGAGTCTTGCCCCGATGTCGAGACTATCCCCGATCATTCACGATCACAAAGCATGCCTGCTGCGGTTCCCATCACCAATAGTCGCAAGGGCTTCAGCGGACCTACCTCGTTTAACAGCCGACTCCTCGACCTCTCGCCTCCTCATTCGCAGACATCCAGTCTTACTATGGATACCGGAACTATTAGCAGCTCTCACGCCTCTACCGCTACAGTCACCGAGCCTGTATATATCCCCCAAGCCACCACTTCAAGCATCGAGCCCCTCGAGATTCGCGACGAAGACAGCGTTTTCTGCCGTCGTATCCCCACCGCACGCCGCGCTACTCTCCTTCCCGCCGAACAGGCTCTCCTCCCTCAACAGACATTTATGCAGCGTTTGATCAATGCCATTCCCTTTGTGAAGTGGTTTGGAGGCAGCATGATTGGTAACGAGGTGCCACGAACCGAGACTGGCGAATTCGACTGGAGCAAGGCGAGTCTGTACTGGAAGCTCATCTGGTGGCTCGATGCTACTTTTGGATTGTTCAGCGGTGATGTGCTCAACGCCGACAAGGACGACTAGAAGACGATCTGTCGGTGGTGGAAGCGCAACAAGACTCGGCGCAGCAGCAGAGTAAGAATGTACGAGAAACGAAGGGTCTAATGATTGGCCACGGCGTGATAACGGTCATGGCGTCAGGCGTATGATGGAAATGGCATCATTATCCGGTTTAGAATCACCTACTTTAATAGACAACGGGGTGAGATGTGCATAATTTTTGTAAAGTATCAAATAAGAGCAAACAAAGTACTCTTGCAATCTATTGTCGACTTTATTGCTTCTCCGTGGAGAGGATGTCTTAAATACCCATATAAACGCCCTTGCAGATGATATCCCAACACAAGTAGTTCGTTCATTAACACGGGCTTTTATCCTCGTCGCCGCTCCATGCTGCTGCTGAGCTTGCGTCTGTGATGAGTCCTGGTGACCTTGCTGTTTTTATCACCGAATTGGTCGAGCCGGACCGACCTCTCGTTTCCTCCTCTTGACCGTCACCGTTACGAGTTTTTTCTTCTCCAGCATCTGCCTCCATGACAGGCATAAGCAGCTCAGACCTCTGTAAATCTTCTTCGTCATTCCCTGACCCTTCTGCTCTGCCGCCCAGGGAGTCAAAGGTCACATCTGTTGGAATCCGGCGGATAGGCTGCGGTGAAAAGGGTCTTGCATTGCGGGGCTTGTTGAAGTCGGTCGAGAAGACACTGTCGCTGTCATATCCACCTCCGCCATTGGGTTTCGAGTCGGAAGCCAATGCAGCTAGAGATTGATACCGTTCAGTATCCATAAGGAGACTGTCGCCTCTAGCGTGGCTCCTGGATTGCTCGGATCCTGTGTCGGCGAGTATGCTCTTGGGAGGTAGAATGGAGAATAGCTTGGGTGTGTCGCCGCTACCGTTACTGCCCAAGTTGGCACCATCTTCTTCTGTCGCAAACAAGTCCTGGCCCTTCTCTAGAAGCTCGTCCAGGCCACCTCCGCTCCATCCTTTCCTTGCCAGGCTCTCAAAGATATCCACCTCGGCACGTACAAGGCTGCAACTGGCGTCGACAATCCTGCCACTTGTCTCCTGGCTCTCTCTCATCAATGTCCGGGCATGATCGGCGTGTAAAGTCGTTAAACCGTCCAATTTATTCGTCAACTCAACAAGGTGGGCCCTAAATCGTCCAACATCACGTCTCCGTTGCTTGTGCAGCTTCAGACCCTCCTTCTCGAGCCGCTTAATTTCCTTGCTCTGGGCTTTTATCTTTTGCTGGTATGTCTCCTCCTCGTCGTCAATAACGGTCTGCCACTTGTCCAGGTCGTGGAGCAGCGGCACTTCAAAGGATCGATACACCGTCTCGGAGAGGATCTGCTGGTGGTTTGCCACAAGGTGGTGTACACCTGAGGCGGACATGAGCATGTCAGCCGTGCAGGATCCCTTGGTTGTGAAGCTGGCCGTCATGTTTGTCTGGCCAGAGGGGCCGATGGGCTCGGCGCGGGCCTCTTTTAGCCTGGCACATGCTTCGAGTGCCGAACCGAATGTCGAGGCGGCAGTTGATAGGGAGGCGAGGGCAAGTCGGTATGCCTTTGCAGAAGAGAGAAGGTCGGAGTAGGCTTGTTGAGAGAGCTCGAGGTCGGCTTTTGTAAGGACGGTATGAGAGGGTCGTGGAGGCGGTGGGAGAGGTAGATTGAATTGCGATAGAGGGTTCGCAGTTGATGCCAAGGAGTAGACCGGCGATCCAGGAACGGGTGGCAGTTGTGAAGGCGTCGGCGACGCTGGACGAGATGATTCGGGCGTCATGTTTGTTTACGTTGGGCGGAGATCATCGGGATCTCGACTTGGCTTGTGACACAGATAAGGCGGGGTGATTTGACAGGCCAGCTTCAGGGTTATATCCTAGTGAATATCCCAACAGAAGAATGAAGACGACAATTTGGCATACACTGAGTGCCTACAGAATCTGTCAATTCTCTCGAGGTTGATAAGTTCGTTTGGTTGACGAACCTTGGAGAAGCTCGCCTGGGGTCAAAGGTCCGTTGTTTAGTTGTTTAGAGGATAAGACCCACTAAAATATTTAGGGCACTTGGTGGTCCGGCCTTAAACATTCCCGAGGCGCACGTCATTTGGCATTCATCATGAAGTTCGGGCTTGACTCCAGACATCACGAGTTGGGTAGTTTCAGATGATAGAGGCACGCAAAGCTGATAAAAAAGAAAATCAAGACATTTTTCTTGAGGTAGTTCTAGAACTACAACTAGTGGCTAGTTACTTTTTCTTTTTCATCACTTCACTGTATGTCTCACGTTGCCTAAAAGTAGGACCACGCGGCATAATATGGTCAACATGATTGGTCTTTGGTCAACTCGTGCCTGTATTGGGTAATCATATCTAGAGATAGATAGAGTCGTAGGGAGTCATAGTAATCTATTCAATCCTCTGAGGCTTCTATTTCCCTGTCTAGTTGGGTCGTCCCATGTTTTTATCTATCCATGCCATCTATCTGCAACAGCCCATCCTCGATGACCTTGCTCTAGTTCTTGGCAGGCAGTTGTTTTTGCAGGAATGCCTCGATCTCGTCCAGCTCCTCGGGGCAAGCAGAGTGTCCCATGTCACTACACAAGGTCAGCGTCTTCCTCCAGCAGAATCACCATCATGTACTCACGGGTAGGTCCTCCATGTCACGTCGTAACCGATCTCCTTGAGCAGATCGGCACTCATCTTTCCACGCTGAAGAGGAACGAGAGGGTCGTCCTCGCCATGAAACATCATGACGGGGGTCTTACGATTGGCGTCAGTGGGCTTGACAATGTCGGCAAAGGTCTTGGAGAGAAGCAGCCAGGATGAAAGGCCGATGATACCGCCCAACTTATTGGTGCAGGTGAGGCCGGCAAGGAGAGACATAGCACCGCCCTGTGAGAAACCACCGAGGATAATGCGATCAGCAGGGATGCCAGCGTTGATCTCCTGTTGGATGAGATCGTGAAAGTATTGTTGGGAGCGCTTGATTCCCTCTGCATCCTCGTTACGGACAAGAGCGTCGACATCACCACCGAGTTGTTTCTGCGTCATGTTAGAAAGTTCCTGTACATTTAGCCAGAGAACTCACGATATCAAACCATCCCGGCATATGCATGCCAAAGTTCTGCAGACGTGTTAGTCCCCTCCTAACCAAGCGCCGCACCTTCAGAGCAAAACTCACCACGCTGATGGGGATTTGGGGTGCATGAGGCAGAATGAACTTGACCTCATCCAAACGCTGTCGTCGACGCCAGTTCTCGACAGCAGAAGCCCAGCCGTGACCCGTATCGCCCAGACCGTGAGCGAAGATGACGGTAGCCGTGTGGCGGGACGCCGCTGGGACGACGAGCGGGGCGACTCTGGTTGACATCTTTGCTTCTGACGAGTTTTCTGAGTTGACGCCGCTTACGAAAATGTTCCAGGCGATGAGAAGAGCGAGTGGGATGGAAAATACGAAAAGGTAGCGAAGTGTACGAATGAAGGAATTGGCAGATGAGGCAGACTTGTCTGCTTGCTTGTTATGTTTGTAGGACATCGCAGTGAGTTGTTTGAGGCCAAGTGGAGCCTAGCGCGCTAGCATTCGGATTGCTCGAAGCAAGTGGCATAGTACATACTACATAGTACGTCCACCCTATATATTCGGATTGGGTCTTATAATTTCACTGTTGAGACTTGCATAGGTAGTCTGCCAGCACTCGATTGGCCCAAAAAAAAGAAAAAAAAGAAGAAAAAAGACCTACGGGCCGCCCCGCCCACATGGGGATCAAAGACGGGATTGTTCCGTTATTAAAGCCTTGAAGTCAAATATGATGATATGAGCGACCGAACATCAATCACCCACTATGGGGAATGGATAACCGTTTCAACAATGTTAATTCTACAAGAAAAGGGGACATCAAGTACAGGAAATATAAATTTTCTATAGCAAGTTATAAACTTAGTCCTTCCCCTAGAAAGTCCCAAGTGTCCCATATTGACGACCGTGATGCGTATAGTTGTAAGGGACGACAAAACGCCACAAATGCATCATATAGCAACGTCTATCTAACGATGCATGGGGCATATAGGCAGTACTGCCACGGCATTCCATTACTGTTGCGAGGTGTTCGTGTTGTGGCGATTGATCATCGTTTTCTTGATGTCTATCCTTACCACAGGTCTTGGGTTCAAAAAGACAGCTTTGCTGATGGGTCACTAGAGTGACCTCGTTCTTATAATCACTTCCGCACTTCTCGCATTCAATTCGGGGCTTGTATGCTTGTGTCCTCTTGTAAGGCTCTCATGCTGACGCATGTTGGAGGCACTTGGAGTTTTGTGATTACAGACCGGGTAGCTTGATCTCTGCGGTCTTGCTTATAACTAAGCCAACCGACACAGGGCAGGAGAGGTTCTCAGCATCGACGGGCGGCTGGTTTTCCTCATCGGAGCAGTCACCCTCCACTAAGTACCTACTCGCCGAGGGCCCGGCACGGGTTCTTCTTGTCGTTGCGATGACATATACATTCAAGTAGGCGGCCGCTTTGGGTCACTCACCACGGTCAAGCTCCCACTAGTCTATGTGACTTTGTTTGTTTGCACTTTGGTTATCTCGGCTAGATTGTCCTGCATTCTCTCACGCTGAGCTACCAAGCCCTTGTGCGTAGAATTGTGTACATAGCAAAGCCATCCCGTTTAATGCTTGGGATCATCTTTTTAGTGTATGTGAACTCAAAAACTACAATAGCTGCAACAATAAAATACCAATACCTTTGTCAAGACTCTCATAGCTCAAAAGTTCTCAAGGCTATCCAGCTGCAACGCAAAAAACCATCACACAACCAAGTTCAAAATGAACACGTAGGCAGATCCTGGTATCTTGCATAATTAATTGCTCTGTATATAGCGCAGCAGTGTCTGAATAGTCTAGAATAGTTGGAGATAAATGTTACCTATATGAGGTCCGAATTGAGAATATGAGCTATTACAACAACTGTTATCTGATCATCTTATCAATTAAACCCCCCCAGCTCTGGCCCCCAATCTTCGGCTCGGACAGGCGAGGCGGGCACTTGCAAGACCCTGAAAACGGCTGGGAGTTAGGGGTGGGTGGTTGGGTTCAGTGGCACGTGCACTCCCTGTAATGTCAGTGGGCACTGAACACTGAACCCTGTATTTCCATCGTCACTCTGCATCCCCGCCCATCAAGTCGCGTTTGACAGCCTCTTAATTCCTGCATCTTTCCAGTTTGTTTGAGTAACATCAGTTCAAAACTTATCATATTTTATTAATTCGTTTCAATGTCGACAGATGAGCCATCACTTCCCCCTCTTCCCGCTGTCTCTTGGGATGAAAACTCTCAGAGCTTCAGCAATAACCCGCGGAAACGCGTCCGCTACGCTGGTTCCAAGCACGCGCCATCTTCAGCTTTCAACAACTCAAGTGATCCGGCTGTATTCTCTAGTGATGATGATCCGGCATTGGACAATTATGTAGAAGGAAGACGCAAAAAGAGATACATTGGTTCATGGTTCCAGCAGCATCCCACCTCATCCGACTCGACGTTCAGTGAGATACACGTCCCCAAGCAGAGGCGTCCATGGACGCGACAGGCAGACAGCGGCGTCTTCCTTGGTAGCGATGGTAACGAGAGCGATGATGTTTTGGAAGCCATACCCGAAGCTCCAAAGCCCCGGCTTCCTCAACTCAACCGCGCTGTGCGCCGCGTCTCAAAGGCTGAGCAGGTTGCACGCGACAAGGTCCGCGCCTGTCTCGATGCTGGCGATGAGACAATTGATTTTTGGTCAATGGGATTGGAAGAAATCTCAAATGATACCATCAGTCCTTTGTCGCAATTCACATGCATTCCGGTCGTAACAAAGGATGTCGCCTTTGAGCAAAAGGACCCGGAGCTCAAGATCTACATGGCCATGAACCGGTTGACCCGGGTTCCCGGTGCCATCTTTGATTTGACATACCTCACCAGCCTTAGTCTCCGTCAAAACAAGCTCACCGAGCTCCCTCCAGCAATTGCTAAGCTCCGCAATCTCAAAGAGCTCAACGTGTCACAGAACCGTTTACGGCATCTGCCTGTTGAATTGCTGGACCTCATCTCATACCACAGCAAGCTTAAAACACTTGTTGTTCACCCCAACCCCTTTTGGCAACCGGAGCAGAGCCTGGAGCCGCCCTTGGAGGAGCAATCTAATTCGGTCGTTTCCATGATTCCCTCTACTGAAACGAATTCACATCTGGTGAGCCGCGCCTTGGGCCGGTCTCCATTACAGCTCTCCAACAGCACAGGCAGGGTTATCTCAGACTTTAAAATTCCAACAGACCACAGAAAACTCACTCTTCCTGTTGATGAGCAAGATTCCAATCCCTCTTCTTCATCCACTACCGATTCAAAACACCTCAAGGGCGCAAGTCGTGTACCAAGTTTCCTCGAGATTGTCCTTCGAGCTTGCTATTCCAGCACGCAGCTCTCGGAGATGCCATACTACATCCCTGAAGGGCTCATCAACCTTCGAAACCTTCTTGAACGAGCACAGCGGCAGAAGGATGCCGGTGGACTAACGTGCTCGCGCTGCCGGAAGTTGATGGTCATTCCCACCGTTGAGTGGGTTGAATGGCGGGATGTTCGGACCTGCAGGGAGCAAGACCGCGCAGACGGGGATGTCTGGGGGATGCTGACGCCTTTGAGTAAAGCAGAGTCTGAGAGGACTGTACCTTTCATTCATCGCGGATGCTCTTGGCGATGCGGACCAGGAGAGATGGATAAGAGTTGGGGTCTACCATGGGTGAATTGATCCGATAGCGCATATTACATTCCTCAGTAAGCATGATTGGGTAAACGGCGTTTTCATTTAGCAAAAGCAGATTGATTGAGCGTATGAATGATGCATTGCATTTGTCTTTTCTCCTTGTACTTGTTAGTTGCCAGCCAATATGCGTGCTGCTTGGGAGCCGTGAGTCATTGAAGCCAGCATCAACTTTCACTCGCTGATCGTTGTAATCATATAATCATGATTATAGCTCTCCATGACTTACATTCCCCTGGTCATCACCTACACCATCAATTACATGTAACGTATCCCCTGTCCTCAGGACCCTGCTAGTTGCTGGGTCTTATATGTGTATGCAGGGCAGGGAGTTGCTCATACAATGCATCATCCTGGATCACCTCGAGAATATAAGTTTCATGGCGATGTAGGCTGTCTTGGCTTGCAAGGGTCACACTACCCAAATGAGACTTGCCTATTCTGAGATCAAAGTTCCGTAGCTAATCTTTTGTCTCGACGTGAACTCATTCGATTCTTGACATACCCATCAAGTATCGTCGCCCTATTTGTTCGATCTGTCGTGCTGTCCTTCAAGAACACCTAGGGTCACCATGTAACTTGTTATATATCTCTGAGCTCGAAGATGGTGCAGTCCCTTAGCTTAGCATTATTGTGTATAACCACCAAGATACGTCTCGTGTCAGCCCCGTTGTCGGATTGAATGATGTCGTATGACAGAATTCTTATTAGACCACTGCGGCATAACATCCTGAGCTTCCCCTGATGTTGACGATTGGCTCTTCGTGTCTCGAAAGTCTGAGGACAGCAAGGGTGTCGCTATAAACCGACATCTGAACCATTCCGTGTTGCCATAAGAGAACAGAGGAGGGTCTATCTGGCGGTTCGGCGAGGGGCACCAGCAGGTGGACAATGGGTCATACCAGACCACTCAGCTTGACCAGATGTAACACATTGTATCTTTGACATATTCTAATCCCAGTCATCATCCTCGCTGTCGACGTTTCGCGATCTTCCAGCCGTTCCAGTTTTGATAGTCTTGCCCGCCAAGCGCTCTTCCTCGGCGTCCTCGGCAGCTTGTCTCCTCTTGACAACACGCATGTCAGAATCGGGAACTGCGCCAACTTCGACCAGTATGTTGTCAATGGTTTGCATGTTGGTTCGGACGCCTCCAATCGTCGCTAGTGTTACGACCTGCTTGACAATATCGCCGTTCTTGTAGATTAGGATTGTTGGGCAGTTTCGATCAGGGTAATTCTCGATAGCCTGGCTCGCCCGAATCTCGCAAAACTTGATCTCGCCATACTCCCGAGCAGCTTGTCTCCATAGCTCAGTCAAGACCCTGGATTCGACGTTGTTGCCCATTGAAGATGTAAGGTTGACGAGTACTGGACCATTTTTTGAGGCGTCTGTGACTTCGCGCTGATATTCGGGCTTGGAAAGGGGATATACAGTTCCATGCAGAGCCTTTTTTTGGAGGCTATTCAGCTCAGCCATTCGCTTTTGACGGTATTGTTCCAGGAAAGCCTCATCTTCATCATCTTCAAGCTCGTCCAACTCGTCAAGATCCTTGCCTTCCAAACGGTTCTCGTGTGCTAATCTTCGACCTTCGAGAATGGCTTCCTCAATCATAGGAGTTGGGCTGGGCGGCTTCTCAGGAATAACTCCATGTTTTCGAAGGATATCATTCCTATGGCGGGGTTAGAGCTTAGAATCAGGGTTGGAGGGGTAGCAACAACTAACCATTCTGTGTCTGCGTTGGGGTCGTCAATGGGAACATTGATGCGCTGATCTAGAGGGTTGGCCATTGTGAGAAGTATGAGTTAAACAGAAGCAATTATGCAGAGAATGCCTCCAGTAATTTGTACCTATTGACTGAAAGTGGCAGCCTGCGAACTGACGCAGCTCCCAAGTTACTGCCTTGCCTTACGTAGCACCAAGCTTGACACACCACGATGTGCATAACCTGCATAACCCCACTAAGCATTAGGTATGCACAAATTATCCAACGCTAGACCGAAACAAGTCAGTGATGCAAATTATTTCTCACGTGACGCTGGGCTCACCAACCCTACAGCGCTAGTCCGTTTTGGCTCCAAAGTCTGCCCAGAGGCAAACGTGAGCCGTTCCCCTCAGGGCCAACAAACTTTTCCTCGCTTACCTCCTCCCACCCACCTTGCGAGCCTCAAATCTGTTCTCGGATTTAGTCAAGCTTTCCCATTCTCGCAAGAAACCGACAAGACATTTTCGAGAAAATCAGACAAAATGGTAAGCGTCTGCCTTTTTTTGCGATGCATTTCGATGGACCAACGATGAGCGATGGATGGACGACGACCAGTGTGTGAAACAAGGTGGAAAAATCATCGACTCGAAGGGAGCTTGTTGCCTCGTGGCAAAAGTATCAAATTGATGGAACTCGACATCGAAGACAAATTGGATGATGGATGGAATACGCAAAGGACACGCACACGATGATGGAACAGCCTGGCTAACTCTCCGCCTTTCAGGTTCTCGCCGTTGATCTTCTGAACCCTTCCCCGGCCGCCGAGGCTAAGAAGCACAAGCTCAAGGTACGATACATCTAGCCTCACCGAATTCTCATCACGACAATCGATCTAACAAATAACCCTCAGAACCTCGTGCCCGCCCCCCGGTCCTTCTTCATGGATGTCAAGTGCCCCGGCTGCTTCACCATCACCACCGTCTTCTCGCACGCCCAGACCGTCGTCATCTGCCAGGGATGCACCACCGTCCTCTGCCAACCTACCGGTGGTAAGGCTCGGTTGACCGAGGGCTGCTCTTTCCGACGGAAGTAAACTGCTTCGCGGCGGTTTATCTCCTTGGGTACTCATGACTCTTACGGTTCATCTCATGGTGGTCATCTCGGATCTGCAAAACATCAACCTCGACATGGACGGATAGAACAACCCGAACGCGTTGCGAACATTTACCAAAAACCTCTTTGCAGATAGAAGATGGAACACCCAGAATAGGGGCGTTTGGGGTCTCCGGATATCTTGCATGGCACATCATTCTTCATTTTGTTTTTCCGTTGCGCGCCTTGTACCAAAGAGTCGTCTCGAGGCAGGAAGGAAAAGAAAAAAGCACTGCATGGGTGGAAAGCTGAAGCCTTTACACGAGTGTCTGGACCGGTCTGGATAGGCCGGCTGGATGCGAGGACGTGGAACCACTGGTTGATGATCGCTTCATACCCGGGTGCAGTGGGTAGCGGAGGATGGTCACTGTGCTTTTGCGAAATTCACAATGGTTTCCACATCACCTCACCTTGTCATTGACGTGAATACTTGTCGATGTGATGCTGTCGTGACTGTCGTAGTGTCCATCCTGCAACAATTCCTGATGCCCTTAGCCATTGGTCTTGCCCTGCATGCCTACCATGGTTTGTCCATCGCCGTCTCTGCCGTTGATGTTGAGTTGAATCAAGTTAACGGCGATTGGTGGTGTAGGGCGTCATAGATTGATGGTCGCGACCTACCCCTCAGCCTGTCAGTCAGTCTAGTTGTCGGATGACTCGACCCGGAGATGGTCGTCCGCTACTGTTAAAGCCTCAGGCAGCACAGTTCGAGTTCATTTGAGGAGTCTTCTAACGATGAAACCGAGGCATCCATTAGCTAAGCTACCCCGCGAAAACTAGTCAGAATGTACAGGTTCTGCGGAGTACTTTGAACTCGATACGACACTGTAGCTAGTTGATGATGATTGGCCGTCCAGGTGCTTGAACCTAGTTAGTTTTGTATACAGACATAATGGAACCTGATAAGCTTGAATTCGTGTTGATGCTGTATTAACTTCTAAAAGGTCTTACATCTACTGTATATTGGACTATAAGATATCCGCCAGTCTCCCGTAAAGCATGATCGCGTGACAAGCTCGTGTGACCTTTCACAAAAGTCTCTCTCACTTTAATGGCAAATGTGAAATGGAAACTAGGTTTGTCCCTAACAAAGAATAGAACTTAAGATCGTCGATCGTGAATGTGCCAGAACCTGCGTGCATGGTTGTTTGTTGCCACCGCCTTGGTCTTCACTGCAACGAAACCACTGAGCCACTCCCAGAGTCTCCCTCTCGTCGATCAGATAATGCAGCTTATCATCAATATGACTCAGCGGGCTTTCAATTGATCAATTTACGCGAAAGACTCGCGTAGACATCGCGCGGTTACGCGGAATCAGGGTCCACTAGTGAGAAACTCTTATTAGTTGATTGGCCGACTGCTGTTGCTTCGGGGGTCGGCTGTGTCTCTAAGGTACTGTAGCTCTTTTGGCGCAGGGGGGGCCTTAGTTCGTCTTCTTCTCCCTGTTCTTGTTCACCCTGGCAACAATCTTGGGCCTCTTCTTGTGCTTCAAAATTTGAACCCTTGTTTTCTCCCCTCGATTGCGACGTCATCTCCCTTAACAAGGCTTCACTTTTCAACTTCTTGCCATTAGACACTCTCCACTCTACACTTCTCTTCAATCTGTTCCTATACCTTGTCTCTTGTGTCATAATCGTTGCTTACTCTGTGCGACAAAAGCTTGAACGACGTTGCGTCCCAGCTCATTCATCACCAGTTGCGATTCCTACATTAAGTCACCTACGGCCTCTGACCTACACCTAACAATCTTCCCCTAAAACACTTCCATCATGTCGACTCCTCGCATCAAGCGCCAGTTCGCCGGTGCTTCGGCCGATCCCTCCCAGCGCCAGATCACCTCGTTCTTCAACACCCAATCCTCCGACGAGTCTGCAACTGCCGAGGCCCAAAAGTCTTACCAACCCGCTCTTCCATCTAATGTCCAGGCCAACCTCCTCAGTGTTGGTATGCGAGTTCGCAAGTCCGTTCCCGAAGGATACAAGACCGTCGGCACCAGTGCCTTCAAGCTCTGGACAGATAATGCGCCTGTAAAGAATAACACTGTTGCCGCCCAGGCTCCTACTAAGGGTGCTTCTCGAGAACTGCTTCCCTTTTGTGGAATCAATAAAGTTGGTGGCCTCGATACTCAGCCCGACTTTGAGCGAGACGACGATATTCCCGATCTCGACGCTGTTCCTGAACTCACCATGTCCCAAGAGAGCACCGAGAGCGTCGATTCAAACGATGGCACTCGAAAGCGATTCTTTGACGACGATGACGATGAGGTTATCTCAAACCCTGCGATGGGCATCGAGGGCGCCCGAGTTATGGCTGTACCAGTTTCACGAAAGGGGGTCGGTTTGAGGAGCATTGGTCAAGACCAACGACACACCGATTCTGACTTTGATGAGGCCGATTTCCTTGTTCAGCCCGAGATGGATTTGGCTAACTAAGCCACGACTCCTTACGATAGGCTTATTTAAAGCCATTGCATGTGATCACATTGTCTGCGTTATGCTCTGGGATTGGGATTTGGGCCCGGCGTTCAGGTATATATCATTGCTCCAAAGCGGTTGTAGTATTAGTGGATGGCAGAGACGAACTTGGACTCGCTGTATGCTACATGGAATTAAAACAAAATGGTCGAGAAAAAGACCTACAACTACTTCCTTGTCCTCCAAGCTTACATGCCCACGAAGGGCTCTCGGAACTCGAGCAAATCTCGCTGCCCGTAGAACTCACCAGTCACCGTCAAGATCATGTTAAGCGTAGCACGCAGATTTGCCCGCGATCTCTGTCTTGCGGCCTCCTGCTCGGTATCTTCGTCGTCTGAGGTATTGCCGTTGTCTAGCTGCGCCAGTAGTCGTGCTTTTGCTTCTTGGAGATCCTCCTGGGGTTTGGGGGCAGCGACTTCGCCATCTTCAGCTTCTGAATCGGATTCAATGTCCATAGCCACATCTTCCTCTTCTTCCTCTATCTCACCTTCTTCTGCGTCGGGCTTTGCTGGAGATGCGGGAAATGCTGGAGTAGGCCCTGTAGCCTGAGCTGGTTCTTCAACATCCTCCTCACCTTCGGCTGGTGTTGAATCGTCCTCGTCCCGATCAGGGCTGACGGCACCTTCAACCTCCAAGTCCTCTGGGTCGGCTAGCACATCTTCATCGCTGCTACTCTTATCAACAGCTTCATGTGCGCCCAGCCCACCCTCTTCCAACTCCTCTCTCAGCGCCGCCATCTCTGCTAAACTTCTACCCAAAAGTACTGCTCTTCGTCCCAGGTCTCGAATCCAACCAATCTCAGCATAATTCAGCTCGCCTTTGTCCGGTAGTCGTGCGAGGAGTGCCCAGATCCAGCGGCTCGTACGCTCTGGAAGTGTATAGCCCCGACGGAGGAATTTGCCGCCGAGAAGGATGCGAAGAATGCACAGTATGGCGTCTTTCGACATGAGGGCAAGCTGGAGGGGATGC
Organism: Fusarium abutilonis; assembly: GCA_021655885.1. Classification (NCBI taxonomy): domain Eukaryota; kingdom Fungi; phylum Ascomycota; class Sordariomycetes; order Hypocreales; family Nectriaceae; genus Fusarium; species Fusarium abutilonis. Next base: position 29,447 of record JAJJWN010000428.1, read on the forward strand.
GGGTCGGTATCGCGCAGCATGTGGGACCATATAGCTATAGCAGAAGATTGTTTCTCGGAAAGGGTGGCAGTCTTGAGTTGAGATAATGCTAACCGGGAGCGCGCGTCGGGAGGAGGTTCGGTATGGAGGATTGTTCGAAGGCGGAGGTATTGGTCCATGACGGAGGAAAAGTAGGCTTCGTATATGGCGGCTTCTTCGTCGTAGTCTTCATCGTAATCTTCTGGAGCTTCACCCTCTTCGTAGCCTCCTTCTCCGGCCCAGTTATCTGGCATTGCCATGTATGCACCGTCCTCGTACCAACCTCGTGCGTCGCCAACACTGTCTTCGTATATACCCCTATCCATTGGCCCCTCGTCTTCGCCGTCGTCGTCTTCGTCGTCTCTCTTGAGATCAGCAGGCAACTGGGGTCCAATTTGAACCTTGGGCGCAACGAGCAGATGGGGAATTCCACTTGCTTCTTGTCTATTGTACTCACCATATCAGCATCCGTGTTCTACAAATTTGCAATCTTCAGCAAGGGTGACAGGAGCAAATAGAGGAGGGCTATCTTACCTGACGGAGTTGAGATATGCCATGGCATCTGCATCATCCTCGAAATCGGACTCTTCGCCCACGGGAATCGTTGTCGCGTGTTCGGCGCCAGAAAAGACATATTTCTGGCCCCAGGTTGGATCGATGCCAGAATTCTGATGCTGTCGCGCTTTGCCGCCCTGTTTTTTGGATCGCTTTGGTTGAGGCTTTGAGACCTCGATATCGTCGAGATCCTCGAGCTCCCTTTTGGCCGCCATTTTGAAATGTTGACGTTGATGTTTTTGTAGAGCTTGGTTGAGTGAGATGATAGACCCTTGAAAGATGCCTGGAGCTAGCTTATCGATAAGCCAAGCTGCAGGTCATCCCGCCTGGGCTTTTTACAGCACCGAACTTCAACATCTTAGATCATATTAATTAACAGCTTCACATGTCGATTGATTCACGATGAGCGCAGCTCTTGTGCGAAGATTGAACTTTGAAACTCTTCGGTACTCTAGTAAATCAGTGCGAACCTTTATTTGCACACAATCGACTCTACAATGGCGCTCGCACAGCAACTACAACCACTTTGTTGGTCGCAGTATGTCTAGACTCACATCGCTATAGAGTCTCAACTAATGTTCATAGGTAAACCTGCTGCTACTGACCCCAACGCTGATTTCCTTCCTATAATGTGCAAGGATGTTAAACCATTTACACTCGCTGTCAAAGACAACATCGCAACCGCTGACTTCCCAACACAATGCGCCTCAAATATTCTCTCGTCTCATCCCTCACCTTTCGAAGCAACTGTCGTTCGCCAGCTACGCAAGCGAGGTGCATCCATAGTTGGAAAGACTAACATGGATGAGTTTGGTATGGGTTCACACTCGATGAACTCGGTCCACGGTGCTGTGAGGAATCCCCTAGCCAGGAATGATGAAGTATCGGCTGGCGGGAGCTCTGGTGGAAGCGCGGTTGCAGTACGACTGGGAGATGCCGATATAGCGCTAGGAACAGACACGGGCGGCTCAATTCGATTACCTGCAGCTTATACGGGAACCGTAGGTTATAAGCCTAGTTATGGTATGATATCTCGGTTCGGCGTCGTTCCATACGCAAACTCCCTGGATACAGTCGGCTTCATGGCCGAGGATGTCAGGCCAATACACGACCTTCTCTTCAAGACGGGCCTGCATGAAGAATATGATTCTGAAGACCCTACATCACTCCCTGCCGCATCCCGGAAACGATACGCCGAAGCAGTACCATCTACTCTACCAGATCTCTCCAAACTAAACATTGGCATTCCCCTCGAATACAATATCGACGAACTTGATCCTTCTATCCGTGCCGCTTGGGTAACTGCTGCCTCCGCCCTAGAGGCCCAGGGTGCTACTCTTGTGCCCGTCTCTCTACCTTCTACCAAAGAAGCCCTCTGTGCCTACTACGTCCTTGCTCCTGCGGAAGCCTCATCAAATCTAGCCAAGTACGACGGCGTCCGATATGGTAAACGAGGCGAAGGAAGCGATGCCGTGGGCGAAACTCTCTACTCCAACACTCGCGGTGAGGGTTTCGGTGAAGAGGTCAAGCGACGAATTCTACTTGGCACATACAGTCTCAGTTCTGAGGCCATAGACAACTACTTTATCCAAGCCCAAAAGGTCCGACGAATGGTACAAAAGGACTTTGACCGTGTCTTCCGGCTTGACAATCCCCTTTATGAGCCTGCGCAGTTTGACCTTAGTGATATGGCCGAGGCTACTGGTATGGAGGACAAGACCGGCCCTCTTCAGGTAGACTTTATCCTCTGTCCAACAGCACCAACGTTCCCTCCACGACTGGAGGATCTCAAGGGGCAGAGCAGCGTAGATGTATATATGAATGATGTCTTCACAGTTCCTGCAAGTCTCGCAGGTTTGCCAGCTGTGAGTGTCCCAGCTAAGGTGCAAGGAAATGAATTCCCCGCGGGGCTGCAAGTTATTGGACAGTATTGGGATGATCAAAGGGTGCTGCAGCTGGCGCAGAAGCTAAAACAAGCTGTGTCTACATAACAATCTTGTTGCAATTTTAAAAGCGACGACTTTATGATATGAGTGTATATTAGATGGCATTCCTGTATATTAGCCATGTCTGAACTGCTCCTGGTTTTTCATACACTCACAATGCCGTTAGCATCTGACTTCATCCTCTGCTCCCGTCGGATTAAGCCATGGTTCAAGACGAGCATCTGGGTCAAAAGTCACAACCCCGACAAGGACGAGAACTCATTTAACCACTGTCCAAGTGCCAATCATGACCAGCCTTGGCTTCAGAAGCCTCACAAAGGAATCAAAGATATCTGTTGGCCACGGTCCCGCGGTTTGAAGTTCAGACATTATGATACCCTCGACTATCCACGGAGTCAAAGACAGCCAGAGCCTAAACTCACCGCCAACTATACGACACGAGACCTCCTTTGAAACCATAGTGGTCTCTATAATGGCTCCTACAGTATCAAGAAGCTTGGAGTGATTCTCTGCGAGCTCCTTGCCTGGTGGTAATAGTGCCCCCGAACGTCAGTGGTGCTTTTTAGTCCGTACAACTTCAACTCAGGAATATGTGAGCTGAGAGGATCTACATTAGCTAATTTGTCCGGGCGAATGCGTGCACAACGGTTTTCATCTTGGCGGCGTAGGTATATTCCTGCTGTACGCCCGGGATTCCCGCCAAAGCAACAGTTCAGGAGCAATATGATGGTATCGCGCCTGGCGACACGCAGCTAAAATCTTCTCAAAGCCGCTACCCTCTTGGAAGTTTCGACTCGAATAGTTTTGCAGCGCTATCCCGTTCTTGCCCCAGGTGTGTGACAGTATTGCATAGGGAGGGACTTTACCAAGAAACTCTTGTAATTTCAAGGTCTTTGTATTGATAAGTCTCATCTTAAGCTTTCACTGATGGGATTTTTTCAGCAATGAGCTGTCTCGTGCGAAGTGTGTGTTCTTGGAGTTGGTGTGTGGCATAGGCTGTCATGCAGCCTGATTACCGCCGTCATACGATCGCTTCAAATAGGCTGTGAAAAGTGCATATACTGCGAGTGTGGTCGTGTCGTTCATAATCAAACGCCGAGTGTGTCTTTCGTACAGCTTTGTCTATAATTGTTGATACTTATTTGGATTAACTATATAGTTCTGAAAGGCCAAATCAACTGGCGTGGAATTGGTGAAATGCCCATCTTCAGGTTCACTCTGGGAACCTTTATAATAAGTCGCATCACCATGTCAGTTACTTCTCACACTCAATGTGACTGACAAGTTTCAACAGACCTCATGTTCCTGAAGTGTCTTCACATCTTCAAGTAATGTGGTCATTTGCTTGGCGTGAATAGCAATGATTGGGCCTAGCCACATCGTTCCATGCTTGAGGACCTCTTGACGCAGCGGGAGCCTCCCTGTGCAAGGTAGGAACTGGACGTGTTTTTCTGTGTCTTATAGCTTGCCCTTCTGAAAATTTGAGCTTGATATCACCAGTCCGATCAGGGTGAACGACTCCGGCTCCGACTTCGACTTCGACTTCGACTCCTCCGCCTCTCGTCACGATCAACGTCCATCTCATCTCTGTCTGAGATCTCTCCAGACTCTTCCCTCGTTCCATTCTCTCCTTCTCCTTCATCTTCTTCCTCTAGTAAATCCTCAAGATCACCAAGAGGACTAACCCTTGGCTCTAGGATCTCCAGGTCTTCCAAAACCTCTCGTTTTGGCATCTTCCACAGGCTCGTACCACAAACACGATCCTTGGTCAACAGTTCGTCCACAAACTCGTCCATATATGTCAACGCCACGCCCGCTCTTCCTCTCCGTCTCAACTTGCGCCGATCCTCAAGAAACGGCTCCAGCATCTCATACACATCCTTTGCTTGTCGCGTAAGCCGGAAGTAGAAGCACGCGAGCGCGCGCAGATATTTGAAAGCCTCACCACCATATTGTAGGTACTCTAGGAGTATCGCGTCGCTGGGCGAGAGTTCGAGAAGCTTAAAGGCAAGGCACAGAAATGGACTAGGCTTTTGTGTGACACCGTAGGTTCCTCCGACGAAATTGACGTGCTCGACGACGCGATCGACAATATCGGCTTCATTAAGCGCAAAGCATTGTTCTTTGTAAAAGTATGAGTCGACGATCCGATCTTTGACAGCTTTTTCCATGATTGTCGCGGGATTGAGACCGTTGGGCGCGACCGAGACATTGGAGCCGCGCTCATCGAGGAAGCGTCGCGCATCGGCGTGAACCGTGTCTTTGTTTTTACTCATTATGTGCGATCGTTATAGAAGTTGTCGATACTGGTGATGGTGGGGGTTGAATGGGAGCTTGGTGTTGAGAAAAGTTGGGGAAGCATTGAAAGCTTCCATCCGATAAGCTGATAAGCCATGTTGCTGTGTCAACGAAGTAAATAATGCACCTTCCAGGATGACGAGAACCTGGCTTTTGGAGAAGACTTCAAGCAATGGCATTGATGAAAATATTACCTGCTTTTACCACCTCTTCTTTAGTGATATACCCAATTAATCCCCATCGCTCGGCATGGCCAGATTGCTTCTCACCTCGAGCCAGGTGCAAGTTATTGCGTCCTGTTTAGTTGGTAAGTCACAGTCTCAACCTCACCGCTATCCACATTCCAAGTATATCCTGTGCTAATAAGACATTCAACTTTGCAGTGGTGCTTTGCACAGTTGCTCTCTTTACCAGCGGCTACATAATTCAGCAAAGAACTCTCCGCGAGCTCCGTACAGCCATTAAACCACGCGCCCAAACTCGGCCATCACCTAAAGTCTACCTCCCAGAGAAGTTCAAGGTGCGGACAAAAGAGCTTGAGGATGGGCGTGTCATCGATATAGACACTGAAGCCGACATCGAAGTAAGACGACAACGTCTTTTGGTAGAGATCAAGGAGACAAAGCCCAACGTGGATGTCGAAGGAGACGTGGCGTTGGCAAGGAACCTTGAGATCATCAAGCAGCTACAGTCCAAGGTAGTGGACAAAATGTCGACGCCTGAGGGGCACGTCGAGGCGCCGGTTAAGAACCACAAGCCTGTGAGCAGGGCAAAGCGAAGGAAGATGATCAAGCAGGAGCTGCAGAAGTCAGCCCAGGCTGAGGAACCGGCATATTACCAACGTAGGATGTGGTAAGCTGCCTTGTTTGTGGTCAATGGTTTCTTGTATGTGTATATGGTAACGACAGCTCTGGGACATGTGAAACGGAAATAGATAGATTGGTTAAACTTGTTTGTTATAACGAAAGCATTACATTCTCATACTATGTCAAGTGACTCAAGCAGGGCAATTTGAGTTACTTCTACAAAGATCCTACTTGCATTTGCGAAGATGAAATAATGACCTGAGTGATTACACTATATCAACTTTTTCTGTGTTTAGACTTTATCTCTTAAACTGTTATAACTCATATCGAATGTGAAGTTACTATACGAAGATCACACTCATGTATCAGAGAGGACCTTGCTGGGGTTATATATGAAGTTACTAGGCCTATAATTTTGCCTGAGGTTGTGCAGTGCTAGTCTAGGCTTGCCGAGTTTACTAAAGCTCATCAAGCAAACAATCTTGTCCAATCAGCAAGACTTGTATATACAGCTAGGCTTGTAGAGAGAGCTAGGCTTGTAGAGAGAGCTAGGCTTGTAGAGAGAGCTAGGCTTGTAGAGAGAGCTAGGCTTGTAGAGACAGCTAGGCTTGCAGACTAAAATTTATTAATTTCATTTTGACCAAAGCCCTTCTCTCAAAGAAGCTTTGTCTGTGTGTTAGTCAGAACCGTTAGATAGTAGTTGTTAGTTCCGGGTGAGGCTGATGGTAATAGTTGCTTGTGTATTAGCCTATAATCTTATAGTGTTGAGACTTCTACCCATACCAGTAAGCCATTTGGTCTCTGTGCTAATGCCCGTAAGGCTAAGGACTGAGATCTATATCGTGCCGGGAGCTTTGAGAAGATTTATGGACTATCGATGCTGTAGGATCCTGAAGCTGAAGTTACCCTGCATGCCTTTAGAACAGCAAATCGGCGTTCTTGAAAAAAAAAAATCGCATCTTCGGTACTATCAAAGTAAGGAAAGCTATATAAGCTAGTCCGATATAATTTCATCATGGAATTTGTTTGATATAAAAAAAATTGCGACACCTACCTCTGGCTGATGTTGAGTCATGAGGATTTGGTAGATGATTTAGCATCTTAAACTGACAAACACCAGAGGATAACAAAAATTGGCGGTTATGAACTGTCTCTTATTGCTTTTTATATTAGTGACTCTTTCGTATTGATATTACAGGCTCTCTTCCTCTGGACGGTAGATGGAGGCGCAACACACATGAGATGACGTTCTTGCTGCCCAAGTTCCTTTATGTCCAGCTGGAAGCCTGTTTTCATATGAAACCCCATTTATATGTCAAATCCGTGCGAAGTTGTTGATTCTGGCAAGTCCAGTTGATGAGCATTGTCGTAGTCTCGTCGGCTTGCACAGTCATGGTCCAGAAAGCCGTTCTGCTTTAGGCACCCAGCATAGCATGGTGCTGTTGAGAATTGAGAGTCTGTGATAACAGATTCAGCTGATTATCAAGATCATTGCTATGAGATACAGCATGACATAAGGGATCCGAACCCGCATGAACATATATTCACTGTCGTTAACAACCCGGGCATCAAGCTCAACTCAAGTTCGTCATCCTAGGGCTAGATATTTGGAGTACGGAAGCCACACTCAACAAACCTCGACATCCCATATTTTAATAGCTCGACAAAACTCCAATGGGAAGATAATCACTCTCCGGTTTAACGAGGTCGTCGCTAAGTGTTACTATGGTAGAACACGTACTCACACAAACTCATAGACGATAGTGGTTTCAGTTATGGAGTATATACACGTAAGACTCCCAGTCATCCTCGGTGCCTCAAACGTTACCCTGCACAACATGACATTGCGCCCGGTTATAACTCAGGACCTTTCAACACGTAACAGTAAAATCCGTTACCGACAGTCTGGTGCTCAAACCCGATACACCGCCACTATGATTGGCCACCCTATCAAATCTCTGACAAATTCTAGGCCAGAGTCTAGCCGGCTCAACATTCAACACCGTTGGGATATTACCCATGATCCAGCAAGGTCCAGGCTGTGAGAATGTGAAAAGCTTTCGTAGCCACAGGGTCATACCATGACTAGAAGCAGTGTAGAATAAATTTCGAATAACTCCAAAGATTGGGCTAAGGAGTTAGCACAGAAAGCTCGGCCTCTTCTGCTTAAGACCGGACTCCGTGAGCGAGTTCACAAGGCGGTCAAGCGAGCCCAGTCCAACATTGTGTGTCACTGGTTCCACAGAATATGCCAGACAGGATTCAGGGTCCAGAGCCGTGTCATTTCTTGAACATGGATCGGGCCTGTTTCAATAGCTCTGTCGCTCTTCATGTGGTTTGGCGTAGTACAAGACAGTACATAAGGCATCTAGACCCTTGCTGACTTACCACATGAGGCTGGAAAGCGATGTTATCGTGACTAGTGCCATGGTCTGTGTTGGTTGAACTTCGTATCTGGCGCTGAAGAACGGTTGTTAGTTGAGAGCTGAGACGAGTTATTATTCTTTTCGATAGTGGAGAATGGACCCTGAATTTCAATGCCGACACCGCAAGTCTCGTCCGGGAAAAAGTAAACGCGCACAGGCCATGTATAAATCGTTCGGAGCGGCAAAAGTGGGACCTCGATGATGGGGTCATTTCATGTCGTCGCCCAACTCTGCCTCTGAACCACGATAATCAAATCAAACTCTTCCTCTGGGTCAATTGCTTTCTCTCCACACTTTGCGCCAGACTGAACCGCTGCGTATAGTTGTAAAGTTACGTCAGCAAATCCACCAGCCACGAAAACGTCTCCACAACCGCCGCCAACGAAATCTTTCTCAGCCTCTTCACGAACCTAGTTTCAGCTTCTGCTATTACCGACCCTCGTCAATCTAGCTCACGGAGCTTCCGAGCCTCTATTCCGATATCGTCAGCCCTACCGAAAACCGATTGACCCACGATGCCGGCGTTTCAGAGCAAAAAGTTCCGGTCTGCGGCCGACATGAACAGCATCGGCATGCGGTACCGCACCCTCATGAACAAGCATCCCTTCCTCATGTTTGGGTTGCCCTTCATGGCCGTCATCGTCGCTGGATCCTTCGTCCTCACCCCAGCCACTGCCGTCCGCTACGAACGCTACGACCGCAAAGTCCGCCAGATGACTAAGGACGAGGAACTCAATGTGCGCCGGTCTGCACGAAAGGTTGACATGAAGGAGGAATATTACGTGCGTCTCACGCTTGAAAAGGGGGCAAGAATGCTGCTTGGGATGTACGTTTGACTAACTTTTGAAAATAGAGGCTTGCTGGCAGGGATCTCGACGATTGGGAGCAGAAGCGCGTAAAGCGACTCCCTGGTGAGAATGATGGCGTGTTGTAAACGAGGCTATACCCGCTCCTATGTTTTGTGTGTATGGGAACACATCGTGATCTGATATTGATTATCATGGTTCTATCAATGATCAGTCTATCTTGAGGACTGCAAGACGTCCATGGTTCAACTCTGTCCCGTGTCGCGGGTTGTGTCGAAATACCACGACGCAAGGGTCGCTCGGGAAGGCTGTGTATCATATGTAAATGGCATCAAAGGCGTTTGGGTGTTTGGGAATGGGAACGCGTTGTTTATGTCTTTGCATATTGCGTTGGTTGAAAGCCGCGCGGTTACACTATCCTCTTAGCCAGGTGTGTCGGGAGAGGTTCAAGGCTGAGACTTGAGGGACCAGCCGTAATCTCACTGTTCGACCCGGCTGCATGGTCAAGGAAGCATCTCAGACAGTTGTCGAGATGAGGATCGAGGCTGGAGTGTGAACATCTAACGTCAGTCTGACAGAGTTTCGATGTGTCTATGGAAGCTCGATCTTGATACTAGGTTGTTGGAGGGTGAGATGTTTCACAGACTTGAAACGGGTGGACGATGAATGCTTTGATGGACGAATGATTGACTCTGCATCAAACAATAAGCTCGAGCTTCAAGACCTGCAGATGCAAGTCAGTCGTGGAGTGCAGCTATACCGCGCACTGAGGATCACGGCACCTCTCATTTGGGAACAGGCACTTGGTTGATTCATAGTTCCATAGTACCAAGGCAGAAAGCAACTTTGTTTGGCAATCAGCCAGTAGTCAGTTACTGGAGCCTTTCATCCCTTGCGTCAGGTCACGTCGACACAAAGCCCCTGCATCTCACAATCTCCAGGTGACAAGCAAGGCTTGGCCTAGCCTTGTGAGTGCTGCAGTACGTATTTTTGATTACTATTGCATCTCATCACATCGCATTGTACCTACTGCATCTCAATCGCGATCTCTTCAACTGACAACCCATCGTCGATCTGGGGAACGCTACAACGCTAGAGTCGGCTTTCCTCGCAGCTAAACATTTTAATGCGTGGCTGTAGCTGAATCACATTGGCTAACGAAGCCAAAGAACACCTAAAGGCAACTAAATATGCCAAGAGACACGCCAAATGTGCTGCTATCGGGCGGGACGACGGGTAGTCTACTTTTTGAAGCGTCAACTGGTGGTGCTTCAGCTTTTGTAAAGCACTGTACCTATCGTAGTGCAGCTGGACAGGGGCCAGAGCGCCACGCCAGGCTTGAGCCAGCCTCGCGCTGGCCTGGCTCTTTTGATCGCTATGATCATTCATTGGACAGGCGGACCTCATCACCATTGACTTTACTTCTATTCAAGACAAGTGAGACATTCTCTTCTTGTTAGATGATCGTCAGGAGGTTATCATGTATGGATAGATGGAGGCCGTGGCAGTGATGAGTTGACATGTACCAAGGAAGGGGCAACATGGCCGTTCCTTGGGTCCTTGATGACGATGACACGGACAATTGATGGGCACAAACGCTCCCCTCATGACAAAGATAAGCTGCTTCGATTGAAAGAAGGGGTTTAGAAGAGGGGTTATGGCCAATGAGATGTTCAGACGAGGGGATATGTCATTGAAGGCATGGGTTCGAGTATGGCGGTCGGAGGCGATGAAGATCACGATTATCACCTGCAGTAAACGGTTGTGATGAGCTCCTGTTGTAGAAATGCAAGGTACACGCAGGTACACCGGATCCAAGACATGAGAATCACTGCAAGTGTATGCCCGTCGTAACACTTACATACACACATATGACTGTTTCCAGTTCCGAGATGCCGAGAAAGGCGCAGTACCACACGTGCTTAGGGTAGTATGTATATTGTAAAATGTACGAGTTTTTTGTGGTGATAACGGATGTGACTGGTCCGATGTTTTCTTGGAAGGTTTTCTAAGCCCCCCTGTCGATGGGTCATTCGTTCAACTTTGCCAAGCTTGGGGCCTTGCTAATTCTGCAATCAGTATCCTTCTCACCTCGTCTGGAGGCTCGAGCTGAGATCGGAAATGGTAAAATGTAACGCTGGTTCCCAACAGCTGGGGATCCAATGATACAGTAGTTCAGCCGCATTCAAAGCGAAAAAGGAAGTATCCTTGTGAGATGGGAGCTGAACATTGCGTACATACAGTTAAATTGCATATGCATCCTGTGAGGTATAGATTCCGATTCTCAATATTCGCAAGGATGAGTGAGCGTGGTGATGGTAAAATGCATGATATGTTATATTTGGAATGAGGATCTATGTAGCATCGCAAGCAAACACAAACAAGGCAAGGTAAGAAAAACCCTAGTTATCAGTGGAGGCCTATAACCGATGCCCTGGAATTCCCTGCAGTTTTTACTTTTCACGATCTCGTCGCTGGGCAGGTTTTTCTTATTCTTTCTGCAACATTTTCAAGACCTGTTACAGCCAACTGCACGATGCGATCCTGCGTGCCCCCGATGTGAAATTTGACAAAGAAGCAAACAATTCGCTCCCAATGCTCCGGCACTTCTCATCTTGGTGGATTCCAATTATACCGATACTCTCCACTACACTCGGAGGCCGCGACGAGACGACGGCCCAGTGGCATGGCTGGCGGGCACCAAGCCACGACCGAAGAGCTGGAAACTGAATCAAGCTGACAACTGCAGGGTGCAGCAGAAGCAAATACGTAGAGATCCATGACTTGGACATTTTGTGATATACAGTACGACACCTTCTCAAAAGGCAGGCAGGGGGATTACAAACAACTAAGCTTCGGTCGACATCTATGATTCCACTCAGAACTGAGGCCGAAAATATTCGTGTCCGTAATTGTTCGGTGTCGGAGCCGGATTGTACAGCGCCAAGCTGCTTGTAATCTCGCCCCAAGTCCGCCAAGACGCAGCGCAATAAGCAAGCTTGGACATCTCCATAGAATATTGTGTTTCCTCTCCACCGAGATCGTCATCGTATTCTGGCGGTATACATAGTACGAATAGACTTTTTGGTCTTGGTAGAGACCGTATGCATGCATACCCCGTAGTATCTCCACGACGAGACCCTGGATCGTCAGTGTTAGCACTCAACATACATGAGTAGTCCTGCATGGTCCTCCACCGTGAGTGAGGTGAGAATGGGTGGAATGAGGGGCTTACAAGTTCACCGCTTGTGTTCTACTATGTAGTATCCATTAACAGGCTGTTGAGCGTTTTGGATTCATAAGATAGCTAAGTATCCATCTATCCTTATCTGGGTTACAAGAATGAAACAATCCTCCACTGACGCCGTAACCGCGCCCGTGGCTGTGCAGATATAGAACCATTACGGCTGGATTGCCTCCCTCCAACATTCCAAATGTCAAAGACACAGTCATCTGGGGAAAACCACCAAATTGGAGCACATGAGAGGGCACGGGGATAGTCTCATGCACCATGCAGGTGAAAAGAGGGCCATCTCATGTGGGTGATTCATTACCTACATGCGCCGCACAGTAGCGTATACATGGGGGTGAAAGGTGAAAGGTGAAAGATGAAAGCCATCTTTGATAGATCTCAGCTCGACAAGCAAAAGCGACAGATTTAAAAGGATACTGATAGACTGACTAGGTATAGACTCGGCACGTAGGGTTTACTTACAAGGGCCGCTGCAGGCGTAAATTGGATACTGATACCGACTCCACCGTGAATTGATCGTGAACAAAGCACACATTGCTTTTATTTGTCTGAGAAACTAATTGTACCTGCATGCGAAAAGTGCTGCCTCCATCGCCGACGTGCCTGATCTCTGACACCCACACAGCGTCTTAGCAGCCATCCTGGGACTCCCCCGCCGAGCGGCGCCGCCTCTTGTCAGGTCCAGGACGCAAGGGAGATGTGATATCGTGCGGAGCAGCGGTGAAGACATTAACCAGCTGGTTCTTTAACTCAATTAACATTAAGGTGTGATAGCCCAAAACAGTAAAGTTCTTAGCTGCCGCGCAATGAGAGTTAATGGCTTCGGAGAATTCGGAGTCATTGCTGAATAGACTGAATAGTCAACGGAAACGGCCGCTCCTCTTGTCCTGGCCGTTTGACACGGGCTGAGATGGTTGAGATGCGTAACAAGGTGACGTCGAAAGGCAATGTAGGTCATCGCCCTTTGGAGCCACGACAACTCTTCTGAAAGGTAGATCTGCGCATATGTATGTACACACGAAACAACCGACCACACCAATTCCATGAACAGTGACAACATGATCAACAAGTGCAGAAGGATGATTTGATTTCATTCGTACAATACATCCCCAGTACGTATCGTACCTATACATACAATTCATTCTGTATCCGTGATGAATTGATTGCCAGGCACAGGACATGGGCTCACGCTCAAGCTCACGATCCAGTTGACGATAATTGCTTTTCAATCTTACAATGTCTTAATGTTCGCCCTGCATCTGCGGACATAGACTAGGCTGCGCGATTGGCTGAGCCAGACATCTGGACCGGAATCTTCAGGTACGGGGTTTGCTTTTTTCTCTACTAATCAGCCACTTTCTGCCCGTCATTGTCACTTCAGCTTTAGCAAACAACCCCCAGCTAGCCCTGATATGCCTTCGGCGTGTGACCCCATCCACACTTACATGGGTGTAAATAGGCTGCCGAAAATTGGCGGTTGCTGAGGAACTGTGCATGTAAAGGGTTGAGAAAGTAATCAATCGAGGACAAGGTACGGAGTATGGAGTAGACAAATGGTGATGGGCGTGAGCCTTCGGTGCCAGCCCGGGAATTGCCGGATGGCGCTTGGCCCTGATGACCTGTTGTCTGAGAAGGAAAAAAGAGGCTTTGGGGCATTGGCTCGAGAAAAAAAGGTACCAGGCACGCATTTCTAAGGTCAAGTACGGCAAAGGCCTAGACCGAGCGAGGCTTACAAGACTTGTGCATGTAAAGAGATATTCTGATTGAAAAAGAAAAGCGGTGTCCACCATGAGGATGAAAAGTGCGTTCCAATGGGAAATAGTGAGGCGTATCATTTAATAATCATGACAATTTTTTTCTTCTCTCACTTACGGCGCACTGGTGTGTTGATGACGAGAGGAGTACCTACACACAGATGTTTCGTCCAAACCTTACCTAGGTACCTACCTAGGCAGGGCTTCCAAGGGTTGAGACGAAACAACAGATATTGCGGTCTGCTCTTTTTGATTCAGGTACCCGAAGGTACTTGCAGAGACAGGGGTCGTTGATCAGCGGGACACCCCTGTCGTGAGTTGGGAAAATGGGAATCTTGCGAAAAAAAAGTGCGTCAAAGACAAAGATCAAGTGGAGATCTACTAGGGCCAAGGACCAGGGGTTATCGTTGGGTCTCGACAAGGATGTCCACCCACTTCGGCTGTGATGGTTCGGTGAATGACGTTCATGGCCCGTAAGCTCCGGCTCACTCCTCACGCACTACTCTGTGATAAAATCATGGGCTCATTATTTATAGACTGCCTAGAGCCTCCCACCCCAGTTATGTCGGGCCCTGAGGCTAACAACCAAGTCAGGCCCTGGCATCGATATCCATGCCTTGGATTTTGCTCATGTTGATTACATCGATATTATAACATTGCCTATATTCCTGCTGCTTTTTATATTAATCCAGCCCATCACCCACCACACCTGAGCTGGTCTCTCTAACTATCACCACCCACTACCACAACCTCAACTATACTCCTTCGAGGACGGATACGACTTGTATGCTCTCTCCGTAATACATCGACCTCGACTGTACTAAAAGGAAACGATAATTGGTCTACGAACCAATTCACTTACACCACTCACTCACACAACTACACACAACTACACATAACATGCACGTATTACACGGCTTCGGCCAGCGACGCAAGTCGACCCGCCGCCCTCGCGACCTTCACATTCGAAAGGTCTCATTCTCAGGATCATCTCTCTCCTCGGGCTGCTCTCTATCATCATCCTCATCATCAGCCTCCACCATCTCCGCCGTATCGACACCTGCCGCCCACACACCTATCGCCTCTCGACCCGAAGTCGACCCTCTCAACTCACATCCTGCCTTCCACGCACCACCAAGGCTTTATGAACGACCATTTATTCGCATGGATGACTCAGAGCCAGTATTCTACGGTACCGACGACGCTGTGATTGATGAGGAGGCCTTTGTCGAGCAGGACGTTGCTGCTCAACAACCTACTGAGATGGCCCTGCCTCCTCATGTAACCCTGATGGATGTCACCGATGAGGAGTGCACAGGACCCCAGGATTATTTCTTGACAACAATGTCAAAACGACCACCGATGCCCAAGTCACGCTGGTCAGAATCTACTATCCAGACCATGCAGACTTTTGACGAGGAGGAGGAGGAGGAGGAGGATGACGACGACTCCGAGGTCACGCAATCCGAGGATTCCGAAGAAGACGACAATGATGATGATGCCTCGGTCCTCGAGATGCGTCGCCTGTCCCGTCACGCCTCTGCACTAAAGCCCGTCTCTATCAACACCACTTACACCGCACGACCTGGTCTAGCTCCCAGGCGACCACCTATGCGCTCCCTCGATAGCGTCGACAACTTTATCCGACGCGGAGGATGGAAGCGCCGCGGTATTGTCTTTCATAAGGAAGATATCGAAACCCAGCAATGCGAGTTGAACCGCGCTAGCTACTAAGCACTCCTCTCATTATTACCTATTTGCCTAACCTACCTACCCACTTCACCTAACATCTTCTCTTGCACATGCATTATGACATCTTCGATACCCATTTCCTGTTATGTACAAGCACACTCATCTATTTTTTTTTTTTTCTTTTCTTAAATGTCATCTTACGGCTGTCAGGCTACATCGCTTCCGCATCACCATAAATTGGGCTTGTTTTTTTCTTTCCATGTACAGTACTATACATTTACACGGGCGTGGAGTTTGTCTTATATGAGCCCTGGGAATTCTTCGGGAAAGCGAAAAAAGCGATTTGTCTGATTTTATTGGGATTGGCGAATGCCTATGGGATAACGGCTTTAAAACTTTCTGATATACATACTTCTCTCACACATTCTCCTACCTTATCTACTACTCTACTATTACTCTCTCATCATCTCTGGGCGGCATTCTCTTTTACTCTACCGAACAACCTAGATAGCGTCTCACAATGAGACAAAATACTATACTTTGCCGCCTCCATATTATGCAGCCTTATTCATCGTGCATGCCTGACTTGCATGGGAAATTTTGATGCCCAGCCTCCACTCATCTCAGCATGGTGCAAGTATCGATGTCATTGCTGCAATTTCAGCCTCACAGGCACATAATCCCACAACTACAATTTGCTGGTAAGCGGTTTCACCGAAACCGAAGCCCGAGCCATGTGCTGGGGAAATTCACATCATCATCTTCAATTGTGCACTACTAAGCGAAACTTTTAGCTAGTGTCAACGGTCCTTGATCCCTGCCGTTGACAGACGTGTTTTCTTTTTGTTTCTTCTGTTGATTACCCAAATCATGGAACTGGAAATGAGTCACTTCACGTCAGGCAGAGTCTTGGTAGAGCGCACGGCAAGGCATCTAGATCACTTGACCATACGCCGATTCATTGCCTAATAAGCGAAGGGGGCTGAGCTTCAAGAATGACCTTTGGAGAAAGAAACATCAGCAGAGTTGCGCCGCAATTGTTTACCAAGGACCGGGGGCAATGAAGCCCTCGTGATGGCGCCCGCTGGGCACCTCCTCGGCTCCGGACATTTAGAATGCGAACGCGAGCGAACAGACCATTTCAGCTATTGATACTTTGCAATTTGCCTCTCGCTTCCCCTTGCTGGCCGATCAACCCAATTGAGGGCAAGCTTTCTCGTCTCCAAGATTTTGGGTTGAAAGTCAGGGGGAGGCGAAAAAAATAAAATAACATAAACCAGTCCAGGAATGGATGACTTCACCGAGTGTGTGGTATGCGGCACAGTCCAACGAATAAAGGTGAAGAAGTGTGTTGTTTCAATGAGGCTGTCAAGTGTTGATGTTTCACGTCCCCTGATTTTTTTTATCTACGTGTTTACGTGTAATTGTGCGTCCATGTCTTCATCGTCAGCCGAGAGAAACTTGTAATATGTCTGATTTCTAGCAATTTTAGGAATGCGCCTATCGTAGATCACAGGCCACACAAAAGACGTCAGGGGTCACGGGTAGCATGTTTCAAAACACGGGAGCGTGGGGCAAAAGACGTTATTTGTATGCAGGCGGCAGGCCTGAGGCCACGCCAGACATTTCGTCACGAAACATGATGATATCTGTCTAATGATGAAAAGACACATTAAGCTGCATTGCAGTGCAGAGGCACTAATGTATCCTGCAAGTACCGTTATCCTACTGTACCCTAGTACCGTGCCGCTGAAGAAAGTTGAAGCCATCTACATGCTGCGGGCGCTAGCCAAGGCACTACACTCGACAATATCTCTTGCTTCAAAAACAAGGCTGTCATGGAAGTCATTCGAAAGATTCTACGGCATTCACAAGATTTCCTCTCTGCCGTGGCCGTTACAAGTCCCGAGCGCAATGGTGATCTTCCGCATCTTCCGCGCGTCTTGAAACGCCCGTCACGGCCGTTACCAAGGCTGAGAGGCTCTATTACAACAACCGCGCCGCTGAGCCGCAATCTAATTAGCAGTTACAGTACTCAACGTCAGCTAGGGCGATGGTGTTGTGGGGGAACCGTAGGCAGGTCTTGGACAGTGCTTCTGAGAGCATTTCGATGACGATGATGACCTCCCTCGACCGTAGCCAAACCACCCCGGGATACATACGCCAACGCTTTTTTGACGTGCACCATCTCTAAACTTGACAGAAGTTGAACGACTGTGTCAGAACAGAACCTCGACACCTTCTTCCAGGAACCTGGTCTTGATATCAACTAACAGATCCATCTTCCTACAGTAGTTTCCACCAACTTGGCATCCAATCGTATCCAAGGATCAGATACTCCGGACTATCGGCTCCTGTTAGCATCCCACAACTCAACGGACCACGTCCGGTAGTCTTCTGAATGGTTGGGCAACAGTGAGTGACCTCTTGTTTTGGCTTTATGCCAAGTAACAAGGATGGTGTCAATTATGCCCTCCAAAGTCCAAACCCTATGTTGCTCTGTCACTCTTAGCCAACCACTTGTGGAGTTTCAATGCGCGATCTACCGGCTAGTCAAGCTCCCGGCGAATCTATGTCCTCCTTGATCTGACCTATTGCATCAGAGGAGATACAACACCCTTTTAATCTTACAAGCGAGGCCATCAAGATCGAGATGATGCATGATTTAGCTTATTCTCGAGACATAGTGAGATTGTAGTTTTACGGAGAAGAAGCTCAAACTTGCGAATTGGTCCAATATTGATCAGGAGGGAGGGAGGCACGAGAGGTTGGCCTGTTCACTGACATCACTTACACGTAATTGCTTTGTATAGGGACGCTCGATCTGGCTGTCTTTTGAGCCGAATCTCGACAGCCCCTGGTCGCCATTTGTCAGCCCATCTCCTTTCATCTTGGCTTCCAGGGGCTCGTGATGTGTCCAAGGTGTCGTCGTAGCCAGATATTCCCAATCAGATAGCTTACGAATCTAGGGAATGTAGCACTAAGTACATTGTTGCAAAGAAATAGAGCGCGCCCAAGGGTAAAAAGATCTATCATGCAGACAGGGTACAGCAAAGCCTAAGAATAGACAGTCTTGATACTAGTGGCTTTAGGCATTGCCTTTCATCTACACTTGTGCTAGAAGGTCAACTGTGAAGACTACTTCGAACTTGCGCTGGAAACACTTGAGGCCCTATTCATATAACGTTCTGCCAAATCGTTTACTTGTATTTTGGGCCCTGTGGACTGTTCGGCCATGTTACAGCTTGATGATAATCGCAACTGTGAAGTCCGAAGAGAGTATGTGCAATGTTTTGTCGAATGTATCATTGAATAAAAAGGGGTTGTTGAGGCCACGTACTTAGGACTGTTTTAAAGTTTTGAGAATAAATAGGATATGAAAACACAGATGTTAGATACCTACCTATTGTCATATAGTTTATGAATCCACCATAGAAGTCACCTCTCCATGTCCACTGTAGACTCGCGAGCAGAAGATGGGAGTGGTTTATTTTTTAAAGTTTCTTTCTGTACTTATACATTTAATCTGTTGATCAATATGGTATGACGAGGCTTCAAGCTGTAGCAAGAGGATAACTACTAGCGTGTCTATGTCCCCTCGTGTTCACTGGATGGTCCACGTTGCACTTGGCTTAGACATAAATGAGATGGCGACTCATGAATCAATTCAGATAGCAGAATATTTGGTTAGTCCGGTTCAACATACTGTTATAGTAGCATGGCCTATTCTGACTGGCTTCGACTGTGGGACATGTATAGACGTTGGCTATATGCACATCATCCTAGTCTCTATACTTGATGAAGTACCATATCATCTGCATACAAAAAGCGTGAGAGTTTCTCATGAAAATCGCTCTTAAATCTAAACTTACTGAGTTGTTGGGGCAAATTTCTTGGATCCCCTTGAATGTTCGTTCGAACCGCCAAACTGTTCTCACTCAATCTTGAGATCGAGGAACAACCATGTCCTGGGGAACCATGCAACACACATTTTCATCTTCATGGTAATCTTTAATGTACTATTGCTAAGGAGTCTAATAGAAAGGAGATCGTGATATTTGGAACTGGACACGATGTCTCTTATCATATTTGACAAAATTGCTGTGTTATGACCGTTAAGTCACCCTGATCTCAGCTTATAGGGTACAGCATTAAATCAGGTCGTCTTCTTGTATTGTTGTAATTCTACGTTATGTATACAATACTTTCATATATAGACTTGACAAGGCAGTTATAAAGTGTAGTAACATTCTAGTCGCTCTACTGAACGTTCGTCTATCGCCCTCCAACCGGACGAACCATCAGTGGAACTATCGTCTCCGATGGACCATCCCAGCGTGAGAAGTCAACATTGTGGCGGTCGACTTCCTCGAACCCAAATTTCTCATAGAGTTTCCGTCCTTCGACCGAAGACTCTAGACACGCCGGAATACCATGGCGATCAGCTTCCTTCAGTCCCCATTCAAGTAAAAGTGATGCTGCGCCGCGTCTTTGATGTTTCGGGTCCGTATGCAAGAGCTTTAGATCTAGTAATTTTAGCTTTTAAGGCCCGTATATTAGAGATGCATCGTTCGGACGTACAAGCGTATGGCTTTCCATTCATGTAATTCACCCGCATCTGGTTCATGCCACCGAAAAACAACTCGCACGCTTCTGGGTCGCAACTCGGCCCTCGGTAGGAAGGGAACGAATGTTGCTCCTTTGTAGGAGGAGTTTCCCACATATACCACATGGTAAAGGCGACCATCTCATCTTCGCCATTGTCGGTATCGACGACCTTGGCCCATCGACAAGCGGGATCGTTCTGGAGTGAATTGATGAGGTCTGAGACTCTTGTATCAGGCCCAGATGAACTTTTCCCTGGGAATAGTATCGAGCTTATGGGGCTTGGACCGTAGGCAAGATTCTCGATAGCTACAGCTCTGGAGGCATCAGCCTCGTTTGCTGGCAAGACTTTAAGAGGCATTTTGGATGGTAAGCGGATGGAGAATTGTTAAGACAACACAATCTAAACACTGGCGTTTATACAGAAACTTATGAGATAGGAGCGTTCCTATATGTATATTCGTACAACACAACATTCGTATACGAGCTTACTTTACATGGATCTTCGGCGAGCTTGAATAGGCATGTCGTCAAGCTCCGCTCTCGGCCGGGACGGAATCTGGGGTTTTGTGGAACCTGGACGAAGCCCCGGTAAAGTCATGACCTTCGATTAGAAGCCTTGAACATTTACAAATGAAAATGAACTACGGGATATTCATAGGTTGTATGCAGTCGAGATTGTTTCAAGTTCTTAATAAACTCACGACTTGTAAGTGAGAATCACAAATGCGGATTTTAAGGTTGGTGCTGCATTTGCAGGTATAGATAGAAGCTTCGAGTCTGCCGAAGCCGGCTTGAACCGCTGGCAGTTCGGATTATATACTTGCCGATGCACCGAAAAATTCGCTCGTTGCGCGACTCAAGGTCCGGTTTACCTCACATTTTTCATACAAAACCTTGCCGTCATCAGCCTCGCCCTCTCCATCACCCCTCTATCCGCCCTTACCTCCCTAATACACATAATCAGCCATGGATCACGGACGCGACCCCTGCCCTTGGGTCATTCTCAATGACTTTGGTGGTGCTTTCTGCATGGGCGTAAGTCTAGCCACTTCCTGCTCACAACGACCGATCACAGCGACAATTGCGATAACCATGGCTGGAGACATTCGCTAACATTGCCTTTCTTGTTAGGCCATAGGAGGCACCATCTGGCACGGAATCAAGGGTTTCCGCAACTCACCCTACGGCGAGCGACGCATCGGCGCCATCACAGCCATCAAGATGCGTGCTCCTGTCCTCGGTGGTAACTTTGGTGTCTGGGGTGGCCTTTTCTCGACCTTCGACTGCGCTGTCAAGGGCGTCCGCCAGAAGGAGGATCCTTACAATGCCATTATCGCCGGTTTCTTCACTGGTGGCTCGCTTGCCATCCGAGGTGGTTACAAGGCCGCACGAAACGGTGCTATCGGCTGCGCTATCCTTCTCGCCGTCATCGAGGGTGTTGGTATCGGTTTCTCCAAGATGCTTGCCGGCAGCACCAAGCTAGAAGCTCCTCAACCCCCTCCCCAGGAGGCTACCCTGTAAAACAAGAGATACGAAATGAATTTCCATGATCGATGAACGGCGATCGAACAACCTTCGACTCCACCCCTCTCAACTCCACTACCACCACCTACAACGATTTTGCGGACCGGGCTCTTGAAGAGTCTGGCCTCTTGTATTTTCACAAGCACTACCACGAAGAACAAAAATCTGGCTGACGTTTTAATCACTTCAATTCGCATCGGGCCGGCGTTCCATGTACTATAGAGTAAGATATTGGGAGGGTTTCGGGAGGGCGGGTTCTGGCTTAGCGATGGAGTTGCCATACTTCTTGCGACCGCAGACTGATTACTGTCTGCGAGAAATAAGACCACATGTGTACGATTCCAAGAGACGGAGGCACTTTGGAAGCGTACAAGGGTCAGTATGCTCAAAAAGAAAAAGGGAATGGAAACTTCCTGCTGCTGAGATTTTATCCTGCATTGTTTATCGCGGACTGGGTACAGAACGAATACAAATGACATTCCCTGTTCCAGTATATCTATTCTTATTGTGCTTCTTGCTCGTCTATAGGTCGCTCGATGGTTCATTACTAAAAATGCTCATCTGGGGCTTTCCATTGTTATCAATCCAGGCTCGAAACATGCCGCCGCAGTTAAAGTCCATGAGGATATCCGAACGAGTATCAACTACACGACCATGAGAATCGCGAACGACAACATGCTCGATGCCGATGATGCCGCCTTCGCCTTCGCCTGTTTGGCCCCATCTATCACCCGCGCTCCTCTCTAATTCTCCGCCTTGACCTGCAACATGTGTGATAGCCTTGGCTCCTGGCTCTGGCTTCCATCTTGCCACAGCCGCAAGGGTTCGTAGAGCGTTGGTCCGCAGGAAAGAGTCGCCATTGCCGGTTCCTGAGCCTCCAATTGATCTCGTCGTGTATATGCGATCACTGGTTGTATCGGCTGGAGAGTATAACATGGGAGTGGGCAAGCAATCCGCTAGGGTTCCCTTGAGGATATCGCTGAGTATCAGTGACGGGCCTGACTGGATGACAGCATTCTTTAGACGGTTCCAGGCTGATGAGCCAGTCGGATCACCATCTTCGCTCCATTCCTCAGCCCAGAAACCTGCTCCAACAACAGGCGTGTCGCCAATGCGTCCCGTGAGCTTATTTGTCAGACCTCCCGTACTGGTCGCAACACAGATGACACCATCTTGATCGAGAGCTACTGCCCCACAGGTGCCCTGCGGGAGATACTCAGTCGCACTCCAAGTCGCTTGTCCCAGACCTTTCTTTTCTCTCTCCAAAGCACGAACATGCTCGTCCCAGCGACGCTGAGTGTAAAAGTAACTTGAATCGACGAGCTCTAAGCCGTATTGCTCTGCCAGCTGCTCGGCTGCCTTACCATGGATCTGCGTGTGGCCTTGTGCTGATGGAACATTGAGATCCCCTGAGCTTGTCCCCCGAGGTCGCGATTCTAGGTCATCCTCACCATGTTCTAGCATGGCGCGAGCCAGAAGAATAGGGTTCTTAACGTGGCGTAGACCCATGACGCCTACGGCTCGCTTCTTGTGGCCGCGAGATACCATCACTGAAGCTTCGAGTTCGTTGATTCCGTCACGGGTGAATACAGAGCCGTGTCCGCTGTTGAAGAGGGGATTGTCTTCAAGGAGACGGACCGCGAATGTTGCTGTATCCAGGGCTGTAGGGAGCTTCTTGGTGGACTTTTCTGAGGCTGCTCCATTTTGGGTTTTCATGTACTGCTCTGTTTTGGTGACCTGAGTTATGAGAGTTAGAAACATTAGACGCACTGTATTCAGTGACTCACAATGTCAATGAGGGCCTTGCGATAAGCTTGGAACAGCTCTCGAGAATATGTCTCGCGCTGGATGTTGCCCGCCCCGCCATGGATGATGATACGAGGCTTCACTTTGGGTACGTTTTGATCTTGAGCACTGTATTCCATTGTTTGTCGTTACAACTCGTTCCTTTGGATGACCAACGAAGAAAAGAAGGTCAAAGGATGATCATCCCCTCACTGAGAGATATGGGAGGTTAACAGATATATGTATACGTATACGTACCCCACTAGTGCTATTGAAGATCAGCATGCTGATTCTGGAATGGAACCTTGCCCAAATCTTTGTCACAACTTGAACATTGGAGAGTTGATACTAGGCTAGTATGTGAGTTAGATTTTAACAATGTAAACAGGGCATAGTCAAGGCCATATGTCTGTATTATATTACTTGGCTTCATCGTCAACGATCTACCCAAGTCCATACCATCACATCATATAGCTCTCCGATTTCGCCATTTTTATGAACCCCTAAGGAAATAGTTACAAGCTTCCAATACCCAATGAAGTTATGTTTAACCCAATATCCCTGTGGCAAGAGATCTCAAAAGAATAGGTGAAAAGCAGATGGCATTATGTCTGAGTTAATACAATTGCTGATCTGACTGCGCTGTTGACATCCCTCGGCCGTATTGCTGGCGTTCGACCTAAGCAAACTGCTTTATTTATCATTTCTAACACTATTAGTTGTCTGTATTGCAGAAGAGGTCCATACAAGTGTAACTCACCGGCGACTAGTCGGTTCACATCTATCGTTACCTTGGTCTTCATCCAGCTCGTGTCTGTCGGCCAATCTCCTGGGAAATACGAGGGATCCACGAATGAGCCCATTCCCGTAGGGAGCTGTCCATTATTTGTAGGTCCTACTGATGACATAAGGCCTACAAAGTCGGCGTCTGTTGTTGGTGTCATCAGAGGCGTCGGTGTTATAGAGGAGGTTCTGGTTGCGAGAGATGTGGGAATAGTGCTCTGCCACACGTTGGGGGTAGTAACTGCACCGTGGTGAGACGGCATATGAAGTCCTTGGCTAGATGCAGACACCTGTTGCGCTCCAAAGAAGCTATTGCTGCCCAGGCTAGAGAGATCTGGCGCTGGGGAGTCGTCAAACGAGCCCAAATCGATCTCAGCATCAATAAAGTCCAAGTTTGCAGGAATCACTATACCCCGCTGGCGTAAATACATTTCCACTTCATCTGCGTCAAAGAAGTCCCCTTCAAACCCCTTGTGGATCATTCGCATTTGAGCATCGATGCGATCGCCTCTGATACTTTCAGTATCTGCGTCAAAAGGACCCATAGAGAAGCCAGTCAGTTCTGAGGGCTTCATGGGCTCGGCCAGACCTTGATTCCCGATCGGTAGGGTATTACCGTTGGAACTCATTGTGGGATAGCCTCCTGCTCCTTCATTGTTGACGAAGAATGTTCCGGCACCGCCAAGATTTTGAAAAGGGTACCTCCAATAAAACAAGGACTCCTGGCTCACCTTAGCGAGCGTGCCGGCCAGGCGACGGATGATGCTTTCTCTCGGTTCGAATAGTAAGCAAAACCCAAAGACTTCCGCGTAGCGATGAGGAGGCGGACTGGGCATAGAAGCCAATCGAAGGCCAGCCTCCAAAGTTGCTCTTTGGAGACGACGGCCAAAGGTCCGCTCCTGGTCGGCATAAGAGGATGGTGAAGGGATGCCAGTGAAAGGCAACGGTTGAAAGGGGTTGTGGTCGAAGTTGGCTGGAGTCCGGATATCATGAACCGGAAAACTTGCATTATCCGATGTCGGCATTGTGATAATCTCGTACGGTAGGTTGAGAGGCGGTGTGAACTGTTGCCGTGTAGATGTATCTATCCTTTGTGGAGTGACGAGATGCTTGTCCTGAGGAGGAGCATTAAAGACTGGGGGATTTGGAGGAACTAAGTTTTCGCTTGGTGAGCTTGAGGAACCTGAACCAGAGTTGTGTCGTTCTGGAGGTCGCGGTTCAGCTTGATTCTGACGTTCTTGCGTAGGGGCCGGGGCGTTGTCGTCCAAATCATCCCGGGTTGAATCCTCAGCAGATTTGCGCGTAAGTGAAAGGAACTTGCGGGTTGTGTCGTTCAAACGTCGTGCCATTTCTGGCGCACCTTCAAGCATTCCCTGTGCAAGAACGAAGTCGAAGAAGTTCATGAACTCTTTGCTCATGTTTTCATTCGCATCCTCAAGGTCCTTGACCTTGTCCTCAAGAGTGGTAATGGCAGTGTCCTTTCGATTGCGGTAGGCTCTCTGAGCCAGTCGAATTTGTGTTCGACGACGCTAGAAGTATGTTAGAGAACAGGAAGATTTGTGATTTGTGCGATTGAGATGTTCTAGTGACTGTGTGAACTCACATCTTGGGCCGTCTCATCCTTGGCGTCAAGTCGTGGCCGACCTCTTGAACGTTTTTTGCCTGGTTCCTCTTCATTTCCCTCATTTGGGTTGGATCGCTTGCGCGCTGGAAGCGACTCAGGTGCAGTCTGAGGTGCTTCAAGCATGTTGAATATGTCCAGGAGGTAAGGCGCTGATGTCCGACGTAGTCTAGTTATTGACGTCGCAGTAGATGCAGAAAGGTTAAATAATGATACTAATGACGAAAGTATAACAGACTGAAATAGTTGATCACAAGGGTACCGCGGCTTGACGCCTGTATACTAAGATTCGAATGAGGCATCAACATTTAGGTCAAAGGCTGTCTCCGGTGATGCCGGGTCAGAGGTCCGGGTTCCTGCCGGCTATGCTCCGTACTCCGGGTGGGGATACACGGAGGTTGTTGGATCGGAGGATGAGGTGAGAAAGAGACTGGGATGACGAGGGTTGAGCTGCAGAATGAGATGTGAGGTGAAGTTGGGGTTGGAGGACTGAAGCCGAAAGAGGCTGTGCCATCACTAGCATCGACGACGACGCCGATCGCTGTCTGTTTATCGCCTAGCGCCGCCATATGATGATCAATCAAGATGGACCCGGCTTTTTGGAATCTCGACTTGGTTTTGTACAGTAGTAGCATAGTGTAAAGAAAGATAGATTTCTTAAACAGCTATAGATCTGTTAATTCAATTAGGTATCCTTCTTTGTCGTAGCGACGCTGGATTACTTGCTGCATCCATAAGGTACCGACTATCTGCAGACGAGCTGCAGCAACTTTATAGGGGGCTCAGCAAAGGCTCAGCCCTAAACGGCTAGCGGGCCAGCGGATCGGAGCGACTGTACTGTTACCCCCACTAAAGTGGCAGTGTGTAATGGGGAACCAATGCGGGGCGAGGCGGCCTCGGCAGGAACCCCAAACCTTTTTGCTTTAAGTCTGCAACGATGAGGCCGCACAAAACGGTTTTTTGAACAGCTAGATACATAGAATCTGACGGGATAGGGATTATTAACAACCAATGAAACTGGGAGCCAATTGAACGTCTGACCACTTCCGCATTGATAATCTAAACGATAACCCAGGCAAATACATCAGCTGCTACCAAGTCCATGTCTTCCATCTGTAGTGTGGCTGCAATGTACCTACAAGGACACGAGATGTCACTGCCACTTTCGTGACGGCGGGACCACTCCAATTCCTCCACACTACTTACCTAGGTAGCGAGCGGCTTTGCTCTTCTATCGTTTC
This sequence comes from Fusarium abutilonis, assembly GCA_021655885.1. Classification (NCBI taxonomy): domain Eukaryota; kingdom Fungi; phylum Ascomycota; class Sordariomycetes; order Hypocreales; family Nectriaceae; genus Fusarium; species Fusarium abutilonis. The sequence goes on from JAJJWN010000428.1 coordinate 56,563, forward strand.
ATAACCGTTGAATTTATCAAAACTTCCACCAGCGCTTCGCCGACACAAGCGTCTTGTCAACACGACCGATCCAGAGGAAGACATCCTGTCTACTGTCCACTTTCAATAGACTCCATCGCAACAAACAGTCTGATAACAAAATGGCTTTCATTTCCACCTGATCGCGCCAGAACACCCTGCGAATTACGAGACACGCCTGCCCTTCGACAACACTCAATATGGGTGACTGGGCCCGAGGATGGACCAGAGTTGGGCAAACAGGCCCGACACAGCATTACGGCCGAGTATGGGAGGCGGAGCGCGAACTTGAGGAGCTCGATATCATCAACAGTTGGAACGATGATGATAGTTGGCCCGGCATGTAGGCTGCATACAGTCTGCTAACGCGAGCTTTTGTTGCTGATCACCCATTATTTAGAAACAAGCCGTTGTTCAATGGCCCCGATGCGAAGCGCTTCGATGCAAAACTCGCCAAACTCGACGATCTCGGATACGGCGCATTCGGCCGCGTTGAGAAGGTCTCGTATGGATCAGTCTGTCTTGCGCGCAAACGAATTCCGCGCCGGCGCGGCTTTACGATCGATGATTTGCGCAAGGAGAGCTTGACTATGCAGAAGCTCGATCATCGCCATGTCGTTAAACTGGTCGCCACCTACGCACCTCGAACTCATGAATTGTGTCTGCTCATCTGGCCTGCTGCCATCTGTAACTTGAGTACACTCCTAGAAGACCTGGAGTTTCTACGTCTAAGAGAAGGGGATCGTGAGGACATCATTGAGCGGCTCGATGCTCTGGACATCAAGGACCTAAGCGCCATTGAGCCCACTTCTGAGGATCAGCTTCTCCATTCTACAACAAAATGTCCGCTAGAATTCTTGCGCAACGTAATCGGCTGCATTGCTCGTGCAATGGCTTATTGCCATCGCAATGACGTGAGGCACCTTGATATTAAGCCATCCAATATTCTCCTTAAAGCAGATCGAGTCTATCTTGCCGACTTTGGCGTCTCAAGGGATGTCAGTGAACATCCCGACCAAACCATGACAGAGGGCGTACCAGGGACAGAAAGGTGGCGAGCGCCTGAGCTTTACGCGGACCATGGCTCGAGTATGCAGTTGTCGGACATCTATTCTCTCGGTCTGGTGTTCCTTAACATTGCAACCGTTCTCTACAATGTTCGGTTAGTTGAGTTCGATGAAGTTTTGAAATACCCTTCTAGGCATACCCGGGAAGAACAACTTTACGAGCGGGAGAAGAAGTTGAACAATCATTTGGAGAAGCTCACATCTCATGCTTTGCTCACACCCCCTTTTATGTTTACCTACGATGGCCAAGAAACGGTCCGGCCTAGGCCGATTGTCAATCTGATCTCTCGAATGATTACTCCAAACCCCAGGAATCGACTACACGCAGACAAGATCGACGACAAGCTATCCATGCTTGGAGGCATTCACCAAATCTACCATGGTGAGTGCTGTAAAAGACCAATATCTTGGGTTGAGGATAAGTGGGATAAAAAGCTCGCCGGGCTGGTCAGCCTTCGAAAGGAGAACGATCGCTTGAAACAAAAAGTCAACGAGCTGGAAGGGCGGGATAGGACGTACGAACTTCGGCTTGAGCACGAGCGTAAAGCACATGAACAGGCCACCGCCATGCTTCAAAAGAAATTGAAGAATATGGAGGATAGATGCCGTTTGTTAGAAGCTGAGAACGCAGACCGACGGAGAGGCACGGGACGGATTCCAGGACCAACGACAATGCCCCGACCTTATCGGAGTAGCACGACGTCTCTTGACTCTGCCCCTGGGCTTGGAATGTCGCCAAAATCAAGGTCGACGCCAGTAACACCCGCTGCAAGACCAGCTCTCCAATCCTGGCCACGCTCAACTCACCGTCTTCCACTCGAGCAGAAAGCACCGCCACTTCAACGACAGGCCGTCTCGCCGCGGCCCCCGAACGACACAACTCCCAGAGGGTCGACCGAGTTCCCGACTTCGCGGTCACCAAGCTTCACAAATATCGCGGGCTACACTTTGCGCTCTCGTGGATCGGGCTCCAAGCTCCCGTTGCCGATCACGCCTTCTCGCAGTGAAACGCCAAATCTCAACCGTGACCAGAGCTTGACAGACAGCAGCATGGCATCGTCTGTTTTCTCTCGACATAGCATTGAGACAACTCCAACACCCGCACAGAGCAGTCCAGCGCTGGATCGGAACGGTCTTCCTGTTGATTCTGATAAGGTGCCCCAATGGGGTCAGTTAACCAAACGATCTTCATTGCAAGGGCAACCGTCTCGACCCGATGAAAGAGTAGTAACCCCTGAACCGCACTCTTTACCCTCAGAGCCCAGTAGTCCTGCTCTTTCGATACCGCTATCCGCCATGTCGTCCCCGAGAACACTTCGATCGGATCTTGCTAGCATTGATGGAGATCAGACACGACGACCATCTGTACCCTCACTCCAATCGTTCAGGAGCTGGGCCGAAGTGGCAAATGAGGGAAAGAAGACGTTGAAAATGGTTACCCGACCACGGGCACACTCCAACAGGTCCAATAGACAAATGGAAGCGGAGCATTCTTGACCACCTTGGGATACTGAAGTGAATTGAGGAGAGAAGTCACGACAAGTCAGACGATTTTTATGAACGATATGCATATCTTTGGCATATGGTTTTTGAGCATTTTGTATATACCTTTCATGATATACACAGCCATTAGCCAAAAAGTTGAATACACTGGACAACCATACTCCTATCTATGTATACCTGATACTTTGCCAACTCCGCCGTAAGGTTTTTTTTAACCCGAGTATAATGTTTTACGGTATTTATTATTGGCGGCGGCCATGTTGCATGGCCTCAAATCCAGGGGAAAGACGCTCTCCTGCTCTGGACTCCTTCTTCTGGTAGTTTGCATGTCTGCTGTCAGGGGTGATTCGTTCCCGTTTCGCTGAATCTTGCTGAGGCCTTTCATGATCCCTCCTGAAGTCCAAGGGTCGATCTCTTTCCATATTTTGCACCCTTCGCACCCATGCTGGAGACATGAACGGGTCTTTGAATTCCTTACTGGGTTCGTTTTCCTTGCGTTCCACCAACTCTTTACGAGCTTTCTCCAGGATGGAGTCAAGAGTTGTCCTCGCGACAGCCGGATCGGTTGGCGGCGATCCGCTCCGCTCTTCTTCCCTTGCCAATGCTCGCTCTTCCTCAGCGAGCTTTTGCACTGCCTCGCCACGAGCAACCCAGTCTTTCCAACGATCATCGAGCCGACTTTCGTACCAAGTTCTTGTTAAGTGAGCAGTCCAGCGATGTGAGGCAAACTTGTCGTCCTTGAAGACTCTGTCCGAGAAACCTTCTTGCTCCAGCTGCGCGTTCATCATGGCATCCCAACGGTCCTCCTCCTTAGCCACGGGTGTATAATCCGTCTCCGCTCCTTTTACTCCTTCGATTTCACGTCTATACAACATTGATTTCCTGCTAATAGCGCGTGATAAAACTTTCGGTTGTGGCTTCTTGATCCGCAAGAATGCGTAGCCCTCGGCTGTAGATGAGAACGCAGGTACCTTGCGCTGGCCTACAAAGGCAGATTTGGGAAGAGGGCGAACGGTTGGTTCGTATCGAGGAGGCTCATCGGGATTAGAGACTTTGGTGAGAAGGGGAGGATTGTATCTTGGCTTTGAACGTGGCGGGGCTTTAGATCGGGAGATTTTTGCCGTTTCTTTGCGTTTTTGGAGATGTTGAACGATCTTGGAGTGTTCTGGTGAATTCTTGATTTGTGCTTTCGTTAATAACGTAAGGAACTAAACGTGGTATTAGCCAATGTCAATAGTATCGCTGATACAGGCTTTCCTACTTTGTAGCCCGCACTCATGGCATTGTGAACGAGCCTTAAGCTGGTAAATATCTTATTTTTAATGAATCTCTTCTTGATTATATGGGCTATAGGATGCCTTGCTCCCTTATGTCGGACTTCTTTCGGCAAGGGGACTTTTTGTCCCGTTCTTATGAGGGCTCGGTAGAGCGCCAATGCAGCGACTCTGTGCCGCGAACTGCGCGACGGGATGAAGGGTTGGCGGAACATTGCGACGAATGTCCGTTGACAGGGCTAGTTTAGGGAAAAGGCCGGTGTAGTCGAAGCATTTCTGTTTTTGTAGCTTGCGCAAAAGTTGATCTCTGTGGTGAGTAGTGGGACAGCATCATGGCCACCGATATGCGGCATGGAATTTTAGCCATTCGACGGATGACTAAGCACAGTTACCCCAGATTTTGAAGATACCAGTGGATTGATTGAATGGGCACTCGGTAGAACTGTTCATCAGACACAAAATAGCATAAAAGTAAAGGACTGTCTATTGGAAATTGAAGTAAGCTCTGTTAATAGTCTCATCTTGGCCAAATTCCCTTTTAGCTTGTGCTATGGGCTTGTGCAGTTCCGAAGCTATTAACTAAGGTGAGCAACGTGTAGACACAGCTCAAGCCAATGTAAATACTACCTACCTAACGTATGTAGGCACCAATAACGCTGATAGTTGATCGTGTGACTTGAATACCTAACTGTTGATATAATCCAAACAAGAGAAGTGAGAATAATATTGAGGTCAGTGTCTCAGTCACACATCATCTGAATGCCATTGCATCCTCTCGACCAAATGGCCTGAACCGGCCTAGATGGAATATGACGTGTTTACTTTGGACACTGACAAATAAAGTAATTACTACTTCTACAAGATACGAAGTGAGAAGGTTAAAGTCAAAATCTCGGCTCAAGCCTAACGTTAGATTACAACGGTAATGCCGGTTTTGATTAAAATTGACAAATCATCATGTCTTTTGAGTTTTACCCTGTTTGTAACTGTACCTGTCGATGTATTAGTGGCATCAGCAGCGCTAATGGATAGGGCTGGACTGAAGCCGAGTGAGGTTTGTACCGAATGCTACCCTGCGATTCCGTGTGCTCGAAACAATGACATAGTAGTATTCATTACCCGAAGCTCCCGAAGGCGATGATCACGGGATATCCTGTAGCTTCCGTATTTAGTAGGTAGCCTTTTATAGATCAACCGAAACATCCGTGAGGCTTAATACCGGACAAGAAGCGATTGCCGACGGCCAAGATCTCGTCCGGCATTTGTAATGCCTACTAGGTAGGTAGGTACTGCGCACAAACGCGCGCTTGCGTCTGGTCGATGTCAGACTCGAGAGTCGAGACAGTTCATTTAGTAATCCAAACCTCGAGGCTACATCCCAATAAGAGAGTTAAGCCCGGCTCTACTCCGTACCTGCAAGGCACATGACGTCCACTACTGTTGAAGCATTAACTCGCGTGCTTCTTCAAAAACTTGGCAGTGGATGCGTCGGTGTATCAAATCGTCACAAGGTTTGGACACTTACATTTCGTGCAAATCTTCATTCGGACTTTCGGCGCGCCTCCTTCTCCGCGCCATTAACGACAAAACTTTATCGATCATCCGGCTGTTAATCGTCCTGTATGAGGGAACATAGCATCGGTAATAGTCAAGGCAGAGTCCACAAGCCAGGGATAAACCTCAGAGAGAAGTATACGACAGGGCTACTCGATGTTATTGCAAGGCCATTTGGTTCCGGTTTCGATTTGAAATAAGCCGGGTATGAAGTTGTAAAACCACTAATTAGTCCCAACTCCAAATCCCACCCCAACGAAAGAGCAATAACACGATAAACCAGGCCACGAAAACGGTGCTCATCGCTGTCATTTACCAATTGGCTGGCTTCAGTGTCAGACAAGCGGTCTGCGATCCTGAGTTGGCGATATGCACATATATGCACGATCCAGACCATGTAAGTTACTCCATGTTGCGCCTACTCACCCTTGTCTCCTGCAGCCAAAAGCTCTAGTTGCATATCCGACAACTCGACCGCTATATTGAAAATGTACTGCTATTGATGAGTTCTTTTTACAATAGTCACATATGTTCGGAACTCGTAAGATGCCAGCTACTTATTAAAGCCATATCGTGTGTTTTCAAAAGGCGGTACGTAATGTCAAAGTGAAATCATTAAACTCAACTGTCGGATGTGGGAACTTTCTTAGACCCAGGCTGTCGGTATCATTCAAGAGATCCCACTACTTGTACAAGGAAATGCTGTACATACATACATACATCGTACATACATGGCTGACCCCGCGTACGAGCAGACCATGGCTCTGATAGGTAGTAGATTGCTTGCGATGATCCCAATGCCAGAGAGTGTTTCCCTGACCGCAAAAAACGCACGCGATCTGAAGGCGTGGATGAGGTTAGATTGCTTACATTGCACCTGGCTGATCCACACCCATATCCACAACTCCGTCGTTCCGGGTCTACGGGAGGCTGTTATGCTAGGCCGTTTAAAGACACGCGAGTAGCCCTACTGTGCGTGAATTGGGTCAGGAGGAAAATTAACAAGCTGACAATGCTCACGAGTCTTGAATCATGATTGCATGGCTCGTTGAACTCGATTGGCCACCCAGTTTCAGCTTTTCTCGTGTTCGGGTTGGGTCTGGGCTGCATCCAATCCAGCTCGAACCAGTCTTTGGGCGGGAGGTGCCGCAGCTTGCATTGCATTGGATGGACCTGACGACCAGTACAGATCCTCATATGACATTCCAGCTATGGGTAACATTTCGACGCTCTGAGAGCCTGGTTTTACAACCGTTCCAGGCATTCATTCATTCGGACTTTCAGTATGTATTTGTACAGGACCTTGCTTGAATTCATGGATGCTTCGGCCGCCTTCATGGGTCCTTGGCCCGCTCCCCCACCGCACTAATATCGAGGACGATGGAACACGCGGGAGAAGGCTCAAGAAGAAATTTTTATCCCATGCTGTCCAAGATCCAGTTAGTCAGTCCAGCCAGGCTGGCTCTGACATTGGGTCCCAATTAACTGTCTATTATGAGACAGACCACAGTAAGGGCATGTGTCGAATAAGGACAAGTCTTCCTTTCATCAACACCCTTTCCGCTCACAGCTCCTTCAATCGCCCTTTTCACTCCGGGTATCTTGACACTAAAGAAACCAAGCCAAGCCTTCCCGCCCAGAGCCAGAAAACTGGGATCGGTGTTGAAAAAGGAGGACCGTCCTACCTATGTGTATAACCCGGTAACACAGTTTAGAACCAGTGCGCGACGAAGACGTAATAGGGGAACTAATATCAAACAACTCGATACTGCGATCACCAGGACTTGCTTCTAAAAAAGGAAATAACCATAACCTGGGGAACCATTCTAGCTGGTCAAAAGTCCAAGGTACCGGTACACAGCAAAAGCAAAACCTTACATTTGGCCCAACTAATCACGAGAGACCCTTCGAGACAATAAGGTAGACCGGGACAACCACCGCCTTTGGGTAGCAGCTCGAGGTCACCACCTTCTAGTTGAATTGTACATACGTATGTATTTACCTAGTCCAACCCGCCGATCCCAGGGCGGCCTCATTTCCTTTCATCTTACCACCCCTTCTGTTCACCTTCTCCTCTTGCTCATTCTCATTCTCATTCCCCAGCCTCTCGATAAGAGTAACCAAGACGCCTTCACTTTTCATTATCAGGCTCAACAATTTTCGTAAGTAGTCTACGCTTATACCCCCTGCTTTCGCGTGTCTGCAGCATTCTGCTCCCCGGCGCCGCGCTCTCTACCCCTGGTCATCACTTGATTAGCGGATGGAGTCTCGGGGATTGGTTGAGCTGTGCCTGAGCGGCTTGACCGCCCTATCCCTGATTCTAAAGCGAAAAAAAAACCAGGTTCCGTTGATGCCGTCTCAACGGCCATGCCATGTCACTCATAGGAATGCCGGACAAGCCATTGCTGACCCCGGCTTGGCCCTGGGAACTTGACACCCCTGGATCTGCCCATGGTCACGTCTGGTTTTGATATACAAGCGAGCATCTTCCACCGCTTCAAGCCCTTGCGACCTTGACCGTCTAATCTTCACCCTAACCCATGAGACTACAGCGTCCTACATCTTCTACCAGGGCTCACATTTGATCTTATTTCGTTGTGACCGCTTCATTCAAGGCTGATTTTGAACCCTTCTAGAGCCCACGCGATCCGTCTTCGCCAGTTCATTCACCAAGTCGCGCGCGATCTCTCTTGCCAACATCCTCTTACATAGTGTACATTACTGTACCATATCCTCCCTGTGGCTACTAAACCCGCCTCTCATCTCTGTACAACTTGTTCGTGTGTGTTGTCCAAGTGCTGGCTTCCACGGTGGATCGACCTTTTCCGTATCATCCCATCTCGCGCATCCTGGTCCCATCGAACCACACCTCCCCGGCTCGATATTCCGCCAGATCAATAGCTTTATTGTTGGATCGCGCCCTGTGCTTTCGCTGCGTATTCGGCTTCAACAAGACAAACAAATATCATATCTTGGACTTACTTCACCACACCGGGGCTTCTTTTGTTCTTGTATGTCATCGGTTACTACGCATGCCTGTTTGAGAATAAGCTGGGCCTTCTTCCCATACCAAAGCATATTAGTTTGGCTAGAGCTTCTACATGAGCTCGGCCCAGAGTTGTCTTGGCTAAAATGTTCCTGCATGCTGGTGCCAGCCTTCACGGCCACGAATACTCAACAGCCCGACCATCGACACAAGCCCCCCAAGGACGATTACCTCTCCTCCGATCGGCTCTGCGACGACAGTCGGACGGCGACAAGACAACAAGACCAATGTCAGCAGTTATTCCAAAAGCACCAATAGCACCGCAACCCCGGCCTGTATCATATCATGAGAAGGCACCCCCAGTAACTACAGTAACACAGGTTCAACGAACCTCTCGCCCAAGGCCCGTGTCAGAATACATGCCTCGAAGGGATCTCTCAGTACGCTTCCGCGAACCCGAGACTGATGATGAGCTACCACCTTCAGAAGCACTCAGCGAAGATGAAGGGTCAATTGCCTGCTCAGACGTGAGCGACCTCAGTGACTCTTCTACAACGCCTCGGAGGAGGAGAAGAAAGCGCACTTTTAGAAAGTCGACCCAGTTCCTTCTTGCACATCCAGCTCCTCGACCAGGAGCCAAGCAACGTCGATTAGTTCATCGACCACGGTTGCTCCTCCAGCTACAAGAAGTCGGCGAGAAGCGACCTATTCCCGCATTCGACATAGTCCCCTCTAGTCTGATCTCAGGTTCTCAGATCATTCCTCGAATGACGAAGCGATGTCCTTGCCTGTTCCGCACCAAGCCAGTCCTCGGTCCAAATGACCTTCTTATTGTCCGCAGCGAGGACTACCATACACCAACATCACCAGGCTCTCTTGATGCCGAAGATTCCCTGGACCAGAGGGACGTTGTTGCAGTTATAAGTCCTCTTCCACAAATGGGTGAGGATTCGGCAGAGATCGTGATGGAGGACGGTTCGACATGGGAATCGAACTTGATGGCCAATGGATCGTATGAATTTATTGGGGTTGATGAGCGAGGTCGAATTAGCACGGCACGATGGGTCAAAAAGACATCAATACCAACGTCTCCAATGCCAAGAACCAACGGCGAGCAAACACCCCCAGGTAGCCCAGTGCCGGCCGAAGTCAAGTGGACTTTCAGTATGATACATCCCGATACACGAAGACACCCCATCATGGGTTCCCTCATGTCGAATACGCTGGACGTCTTCGACACCTACAACACCATGTCGACATCAAGTGGTCGCTATCCTCCCACTCGAAACACTCCAATAGATTCAAAGCTTGCCAGCGACTGGATCGTTTCCAACACGCCGGAAATCCAATCACGGTTGACAAAGGTGGTCCCAGACGATATCAAGCTACTAATGGTCGCGACTGCATCCTGGGTCAATCTCCGACAAAGCGGATGGGCATTATCAGGGATATGCAGAGTACCAGCGACATTGCAGAAACGCACACTAAGCAACGGTGGACAGCAGAGAGCTCAAACGTTCCCTGCTCGCCCATGCCTTTCTCTCGTTAATCCTTCATACCAATTACCACACGTCAACACAAGCCCAGCAGGCAGTTCTTTGAATAGTTCGACATCAGACTTACCCACGCGCCGAAGGTCAATGACTTCCAACGCCGGGTTTGTCAAGAGATTCGTCGTTCCGCGTGTCAGTGAGGAAGGAAGGCCACCAATTGAGATTATTGACCTCAAGGTGGAAAAACCGCCATCACGACGGGTAAGCATCAGTATGCGTCAGTTTGCGGATAAGATATTCCGCCGGAGAAGCAACTCCCACGCACAGGTTGAAGATGCTTTAAGATATAAGTCAGAATATTAACACACCTCATGTAGTGATTGTAACATTAATATATCTATGTCCCGAACGGGACGACATTACTTTATCACACGATGGCCATTTTGCGATTTCTCCGTGTACTCCTCACTAGGTACTTGAGCCGAAAAACCTAAAAACCCGGAATTTCTATCCATCGAAACGGGGTGGTCAAGCCGCGACACACGGCAGAGTGGAGCCGTAACCTCCACTCCTCCGGAATGGCACGGCCGCACCGAAGCCCCGATTATCCAGTGGAGACCCGGGATCAGGTGGCTGGATTAAGAGCTGGAACGCAGACCCAGAAGAGACTTTCCCCATCATATCGAGACCATTCTATAAGTCTATTATTACTGAGCACACGCGTGCGTCAGCAGACTTTACTGAACATTTCATGGCGAGTAATAGCCAGTGGCGGAGAAACGCGACCGTAAGATGATGGGCAAACTCCGCAAACTTCAAGATATGTGGGTGGATGCTTAGCTAGCTAGGCAAGTCAAGATTGCGTATCTATGTATGCAGATCCATTGAAGACGGAAGAATATGCAGCTAATCATTCACGGGACACTGGATGTAAGCAGACCATCGGGGCCATCCAAAGATGCATGGCGTCCTATTGGCGTCTGAGGGCTGTTTGTGATGACAACGCTGCACCGTTGCCTTGGGTATAACAATTTCACAACAGGCAATAGCAGTAATTAGAAAGCACGTGTTCGAGTAGAATGATCGAGAGTATCAATGTTCGGGGCGAAGCCGTATCACAATAGTGCATGCACCCGTTTGTAATAGCGTTGCCGTGAGGTCACGCTGAGCTAGAATTGAATTGAAGGTGCAACAAACACGCCACAGATGCGATCAGGTGGGCCAATACCTAAACAATCGACCTAACTTAAGGTAAAAGATGTGAGGCGACAAAAATATTCAAGCATTGTAGTCCATATTTAGCCTAAGATATGCCTAGCACTCTTCTGCTCGACACTTTGATGCCTCGATTATTTATTAAACCACCAGTCAATAGGTACAAAGAGAAAGCAACAGCCTGCCGTCGAGCGAATGGAACGGGAGAGATTAGCTTATTATGACAACGAGAAGTCACAAAGCACAAGCGGGGTTGCCTCCTGCCACCTACTGCATCTACACCTTAGTACCTACTTTATTCTCAATCTACAATTCCGGCGTTACAGTGAACCTTCCTTATCTTAGGTACTAGGTTAAATCGGTCTTCAAACCTAGGAGCAGGTACTGTAATGAAATTGCCTACCTACATATTTATTTATACAGAATAGTACTTATCTCCTACCCAGTCTGGGAGTGATAGTGATTGAGGGACCGACCTTGCCCCAGAAAAAAAACGGATCCATACAAAGGTAGGTAGGTAGCTCTGAGCAGGTCAGCCAGGCTGCTACTGCTGGCATCATCCATCATCACTTAACGTTACGGAACCCCAGCCCGCTTGTCCCTCCAACTTCTCCCCTCTCCATCTTCATATCTTTCCCACCCCAATTTATCTGGCCAGGTCGCCGTATACTTCATTTGTTGATTATACTTTCGACTTTTGCCCAGCCCAATGCGCATCCGTACTCCGCTAGCCCCTCCTTCCGATTGAATAAGCGCTGAGCTGAGCTACTGCTCTCGGCCACAATCGCCTAGAGCTGTACGGCATTGCCGCGAGCTGGAAACGAGCCAGCGACGATATTCGGATTGACCCTATTGCTGATCGCTTGACGAATATCTTGATTACTTCAACTCTGCGACCACCATGGACGAGAATATTGGACCTCGCCCTTCGGGCTCTCGCGCTTCCATGCCGCCCACAACCGGCTCTTCCTTGCTGGCAAACTTCCAACCATACGAGCCCATCTCGCGAGCCACATCCCCCGGCATTCCCTATCCGAAAACTGATGAGGACGACAAGAAGCGTTATCGACCTCGAACCTTTGCGTACTTTTCGCAGCTCCCATTCGAGGTTGAGGAGGAAGCCCAGCGCGATACCGCTCTGCAAGGGATTCTTAAGCAGCTCTACATTGCCATTCGGGCTGAGGACTTCTCTCCAGGAGCTCTTCATTGGACTAGAGAGCTCCAAGGATGGCTCAATCTCAAGTTTGAGATGACCAGGGAGCAGAGGGCAAAGCTAGCCAAGCTTTATTATTCCCTTTCGCTCGCTCCTGGTTTGGATGCTACAGCCTCTGATCGGTTCTTGCGCATGGTCTTGACCTTGACGAGGTACGTTGGTTCGTTCTTCGACTTGCTGGGCATTAATTCATCTTTTGCAGGAAAAACCACTATTTAAAACCGGGTGAAGACCTAGTCCTCGACTGGAGGCCCCTTTGGAACGAGATCAAAGCATGGGTTCTCCCCTCAGAAGTCCCGGCGCACCAGAGTAACCGGAAACGCTCCGCCAAACAACTGCTCAAGCTGTGCACCCATGCCCACACATATTTTGACCCGGCCGAGCGTCGGGCAATGTTGGAAGAGTTCTTGCCGTTCTTCAGTGTTAATGAGCTGCCGAACGCATTCATCGTCGCAGGTGTCTTGAATGCCTTGCTACCAAGTCACCCCGCCCCACTCAACGAGCATCAGTCACAGCCAGCCGACATCTTTCCCACGCTATTCCATCTGTGGTCTATAATTAACCGCTCCAAGGCTTTCGATATCTTCTTTATTGACCTGTTATCCCGTCTCGCCAGGGACCACATATCCTGCTCTTATGTCCCTTTTGGCAGCCATGGCATCTTTACCAAAGATCAATCCGACCTCATTTTTACAGCCATCCTCAGACTCACACAAATTCCCGTGGGCCAGGCCAACTCTCCCTACACACCCTTGGACTACCTTTCAGGAGCAGGGATTTACGTGGAGAAGGATAAGAAAAAATATCCTGTGGCCTACATGATCTCTCGCTTGATTGTGAGCTCCTTGTCTCCCTCTTGTTTGAAGGACAAGGACTCCATTATCTCGAACCTAGAAGGCTTTATGGAGTCCATTGACACCTTTTTTCATCCTTCAAACCAAGGATCTTGGACTACCATGCTAGGCCAACTGACCCTGTACCTTACCGAAGCGTTCGTTTCGCGATGGAACCGTGAGCAAAGTGGTGAATTGGATCTTCCAGAAGACCGCAAGATCAATGATGCCTTGAAAAAGCGCTTTGTGTCATCACTAAAGGAAGTGACATTTATGGGGTTGTTCTCCAAGAGCAGCCGTGTATCCTACTATTACTACAGTGCTCTGCAAGGCCTTGCCTATCTCGAGCCTGATCTGGTGTTGCCAGGCGCCCTTCAACGATTTTACCCCAGTCTTCAGGGGCTGGTTGAGGTGCACAGAACCACGTCAAGCTTGAATGGACTGCAGATGATTGCCAACATCATGTCCAAGAACAAGGGATATCGATGCCATATTACCGCTCTTCTAGCTCTCGCTTTGCCGGGCATTGACGCCAACGATCTTAACAAAACCCAATACACACTCAATTTCATACAAAGCGTGGCTTACAGCATCCCCATGGTGCCCTTGGCGAAAGAAGGTAGTCATATACACGATACGACCTTGGCTATGGAGTGGGTCCAAGGTGAGATGGATCGCATGGAACGTGAAGGTCAGAATGTAAAATTCGACTACAAGAATGAGCTCAGCGACGAAGATGAAGCAAATATTCTTAGATCTTCAACTACCGGCTTTGGCGAGTTTATCTTGACGCTACTTGGAAAAGTGTTCACTTTGTTGGAAAACCTGCCGGATGCCAACCAGGTTCGAGGAGGAACCCCTGAAGACAACGTGATCAACGCTCTACCGGCTGCGTTGTCGCCTCTGTTTGCATCTTTGTCCCCAGAGCTTTTCGACATGGCTCTCGAGAAGGTTGCCACTTTCGTATCAAGCCATGTTGTTCACCAAGCACGAGACGCTATGGCCTGGATTCTGAACGCGCTTTGCAAGGTCAACCCTGAGAAGACGCTCAAGGTTTTTATTCCCATGCTCGTCGTCAACATCCGCAATGAGATCGAGTTCAACAACGCCGCCTCTGATCGAAGCAGTGGAACGGATTATTTACCAAGAGATCGAGCTCTGGTGTGGTATGTCAGCATGCTGGCCATGGCTGTTGTTCACGTTGGCAGTGAGGTACTGAAATACAAAGACAAGCTTCTTGGTATTGCAGAATATATGCAGGAGAAGTGCCGCGGTCTGCCTACCATTCTAATCTCGAACTACATTCATCACCTGCTTCTGAACTTGACCCATACTTATCCCATTGATCACGCCTTATACGAGCCTGAGGTCTTTGAGCGTGGCATTGATGTTGACGATTGGGGGAAAACTACTGCACCAGCTGATCTTAGCATCCGATGGCACCAGCCCTCCCCAGCGGAAATAGAATTTGCCGTTGAACTGTTTGCATCCCAAACTAAGTCGGCCAAAGACCAGCTAGAGCTACTGATGAGCGAGAATCCTCCCGTGAGCAGAACAGGCAAGAACAAAGAATGGTCGGATGAGGTCTCTCGACTTATGCAGCAGATTCGTCTTGTTACGTCAGGCATGGCTACCATGTTCGATCCTGAGCGTGCCGCGGGTATCATGACAGGCAACACTGAGGAAGACCACGACGTAGCTCGCGAGGATGACGATGAGATGATGATCGACGAAGATCCTCTTGTTGAGGTTGCCGAGGACGAGGAATTGCGCCCACAGTTTCGCTACAAGGCAGGCTATGTTCTCAAATCAAGCGATCCTTCTTATAGCAAGATTCATGACTTGCGAGAGGAATTAGGCCATCTTTTGAACAAGACACACTCTTTTCTCAACGAGAACCAAGAAGATGACGTGAACTCATTCACTGCCCTTTATGCTGCTTATCGGACATGGATCACAGATGTTGGCATTGAGCGTTCTGCCCACCCCCTGGAACGACACGTGCGGCTTTACAAGTCCGATATTGCTGCCTTCAAGATTAAAGGTCTGAGAAAAGTCTACCCTCGACCACTTCTGATCAAGCGCGCCGAGGCGTACCAACTTTTGCGCCGTAAACACAATGCTTCTTCGAGACAGAAGAGCGAGTTGGACAAGAGGCTTTTGCTTGATCTCGCTGAGTCCAGCCTTTCTCTCTATGCAGACGTACGACGAGTTGCACAAAGTGCACAAGACTCTTCATTGAAGTCTCTCATTGGCAGCAAACCACTAGTAATTCCTGTTATCCTTGAAAGGCTCAGGAAAGCTCTTGACACCAATGACCACGACCGGATTAAGGGAGGCATGTATACTTTGCTATTTACTTCTCTGTTAAGAACTCTTGTTAAGGATTGGCGATTTGCCCCCGAAGCCATGCGGCTGTACATCGAGACTGCGGGAATTGACAAGCCCTCAATCCAGAACCTTGGCTCTTCAGCGCTCTACAGCCTGATCGATTTTGGTAAACCCTTTGAACGCATGATCATTGTAGATGATGAGATTGTGAACACGATCAAGCCCGCTGCAGATGTTTCATCAGCTATTGAGAGACGGCATCAGTTTATCTTACAGCGTCGAACAAGGGTTGAAAAGTCCAAGTCCAGTCTAGGTCTGGAGTTGACACAGCGTGCCAAGGGTGCCCACTGGAAGATAGCTACTCGGTGTGCCATATTCGCAACTAACCTATGCTTGCGGTTCCATTCACTGGCACCCCCAGAGTTTGTTGAACTTGTCGCTCAAGGTACAAATGACCCTCACCCAGGTCTGCGGGGTTACTACTTAAACGCTTTCACTTCTGTATTCACGGCTGTCGACATGCGGGCGGTTTATGGCCATAATTATCGAAATTACCTCCTCGAGAAAGAGGTAGGCGATAGGAATCGCATACAGGTCCCTGTTGAAAAAGGCGATGCTGAGTTCACCGATAACTTCCTAGAAGCTTTCAAACAACCCGAAGGCGCCTCATATATGGTGGACGCTGATCACCCTGGCTGGCTCGTATGGGGCAAGAAGTTCACCGCTTACCGAGCAAAGCCTCTCCCTTTCAACTCATACGACGAGGTAGAGAGCGCATTGCGCGATCAAATGGGCCAGATTTTGAATCGCGAGTGGCTGTCTCAATGTTTCGACTACTTGAAGCAGGAACCACGAGATACCTCGACGGATAGATTCCGCATGAGTAACGTATACCTTTTGATGCATGTTTTCGATCTGATGCATTACGAGAAAACCGTCGTAACTCTGGATGATGTCAAAGAGCTAGTCAAGGAAGTTTTCGGGGATGGGAACGACAAACACCAGCATCGTGCAACATCAGAGATTATTGGTGCTTTACTTGCAGGCTCCAGTGATGATCCACCGGAGATCCGAAATCGCGTCTGGAAGTTCGCTGCGCCCTTCATGCTCAAAGTCTTTGCGGATGACCTGACACCTGACAATCTGCAATATTGGCTTACTTGCCTCCACCTCATCCTCGACTCCAAGGACCCTAGGCGTTCTCATGAGATTGTAAATACTCTCAGAGCTTTCCGACTGGATATGACATCGAACGCCGCTTTTAAAGAATCGTCCAAGGTTCAGCTGCTTGAATTTATTATTGCGGATGGTGGTTGGCACTTCCGGCACGACCAGCCGATCCTTGACGACTTCCTTACTCACATTGATCACCCCTACAAGGCTGTCCGCGAGGCAATCGGCCGGGTGCTGTCAGTCATCTACAAGACTCGATACCACGAGTCATTTGAGAATGTGAGCACGCTTTTGGAGCAGAACAAGGCTGCCTCGTCTATTGGTATCAGGCCCTATCAACCAACAGACGAGTTTTCGGCCACGATCAAGGATGTCTTCACCCGACTGGAGAAATGGCGCCACGAGAGGACACCCGGCCAGCAGACACCAAGCTCTTATACATCAGGCTCCAAGACTGTGCTCATGTGGCTTGACTGCACACTCTCGTCCCATGAGTGCATTCAGCTTGTGCCTTTCTTCCCCACCCCCTTTATGGAAGAGTTACTGCACATGATGGACGTCAAAGAGGATCCTGAACTCATGAGACTGGCGTATCACGTGTACCGTCATTTACCAAACATCCCTTTTCGTGATGGTGAGGATGCAGAGTTTATCGATGCGCTCATCCGAATTGGAAAGACGTCCACTAGCTGGCATCAACGGTTGCGCGCCCTGGTCAACATGCAGGTTATCTACTTTAGACGCATTTTCATTACGAGGAGTGCGCAAAGAGACGCACTTTTCACAGCTGTTTCCGACATGTTAGGCGACCCCCAGCTCGAGGTTCGTTCCTGCGCGTCTACTACACTTGCAGGCATGGTCCGCTGCTCTCCTCGCCGTATCCGCGATCCCATGATTACACATCTCAAGGCTCGCTTCGAGGATGAATTAGAGCGCAACCCAATGCCCAAACGAAACCGCCATCTTGCCGGGACAGATACCCCGGTTGACATCCACAAGCAAATCACAAGACGACATGCCGCCATCCTTGGACTTGGGGCCTTAATCGAGGCATTCCCTTACGCTACTCCACCGCCTGTTTGGATGCCCGAGGTGTTGGCTATGCTGGCTCGTAAGGCTGCTGCCGACCCCGGCGTAGTGGGCAAGGCGACCAAGGCAATTCTCAGCGAGTTCAAGAAGACTAGACAGGACAGCTGGACCGTGGATCAAAAGGTATGTAAGGCGGTTAATGTGGGGAAGGCGATGCTAATGAATATCTAGTACTTTACTTCGGAACAACTAGAAGATCTTGAGGGAGTACTCTGGAAGAGCTATTTTGCTTGAGGAAGAATGTGAGAAGTGTTGAATAAAAAGCCTAACCGATTTCAGGCTATATGGGCTGACTGCCTCTATACTGTACTTTTTATTGGGCCTTTACACAGGCGAAATGGACGAGATTTGTACACCAAGCCATTATATGCTGAAGTTTGTTTAGTTGCCTCGCTATACTTGTATTAGCTCTTGTGGAGTAAAGCGAGAGCGGAAGTTAACAAGGTTGAGAAGCATGTCTGAGGTACTATAGTTGATTATTTTTACGGTAACATAGTCCGTCAACCTACAAGTTTTTTAAGGGCTATAAGAAGTAAAAGTGTATTAATGATGACGTCGAGTATGTACAATGCACCTACTATAGTACAATACATACCAAGGTTAGTTGGTAGCATGGAGATAGAACATTGGCTGCTTGGGTTGTTATCCACTCCTCGGGAGTCCCAGGGCAGATGCCCAGTTGTTTATAAAGTTTCACAAAGGGGACGGAAGCCTCATGAGGCGTTTATGCTTTGAACTCAGGCACATGCTTTCCGAGAGGGAGCCTTCTTTGAGCAAGCCACTACTCCGTGGTCCATGTACTATATCCGATCGGCTTAGGTGAGGTGAGATTGGATTCTACGCGTTGGACGTGACGTGGAACCCAAGCGAGACTAGCGTAGGTAATCTCGGCCAACCTGCGGAGTGTGGAGTGCAGCATCAATGCTGCAATCACTCAAAGGCGGCCAACCAGAGCGCTTACGCCTTGAACTTTGTACCTGGTCTTACTGTGCACTGTACGTGACAGCAAAAGGTACTTTGGGTACCTTGCCAAGGTACAAGCCCAGACTCTCGGTTGTCAGCCTTTCATCAGCCTTGAGGTGAACAAGGGCACTGCCCCGTGCTGCTTTCTACTGTTGTAACTGGCAACGGCCCCGGGCCATCAAACAAAAAGCTACATACATTCCTGAATGGAACGCCAAAGTCTTTATCACAAACGTCAGTGCAGTTGCAGTGACACCGCTGGTGCGCGCGTTGGGCTTTGTCTAAAGCGCCCTTAAAAAGCGTCAGGCTCAGTACCTGGACTTGACAACACCATCGCAGGTCTGATCGTGGTTGTCTCCGCTTACTCGCTAGGTAGTTAGTGACCATCACCTGGCTCTAGCTCATGGACGGCGCTTTGTTAAGCCTGGACTCATACGCCGAATACAGCCTCAGTTCTTTGACAGGAACTCTAAATGACTGCGCCTCTGCTCCCTCCCCATCTGGAATATTACTCGGTCATATTCAACTTAAATGGGTGCGCTCTGCTCTAGATCAGAATCAGTGGATGGAGGGCAAGGTTATCAACAGCAACAACTTCAAGACAACTACAACCAAAGCCAGAAGAAGGACCACTTACATATGGACTTGTTGGCTCGTTTATCACGGCGCACAGCGCACCAAAACAAGCGCGCGCGCATGAGCGAACCCAGTTTGAGCGAGGCTGCGGCTGCGCGGAATTATATCCAAGCTCATGATGCCGAAATCGCAGCAAAAGGCACCACTGCTGAACCAGACCAAGTCACGAGTACGGTCGCACAAAATGCCAGCTCTGTTAAGGATTATTTCAAATTGCGACAAAAAATTGTGTCATGCGAAAAGGCGCTAGATTTTGATCATGCTTGCCGCATACACAGCACACCAGAGGAACGGCGTGTAGATGCCATCATCCAGAAACTGAGACACGATGATGAGGAAAATATATACGCCAAAGCCATGCCGCGGACTGGTTACGGTGGTCAGCAACACCCCCGGTTTCCCGGAGATCACTTTCTCACAAACAAGGAGCTAATCGATCAAACGGCCTTGTTCAAAGTCGCACGGCGCATGCCCAAGGGTGGCCATTTACACATCCACTTCAATGCTTGCCTAGCCCCTCAAATCCTTCTCAATATTGCAAAGGACATGGATCGCATGTTCATCACAAGTGATATACCTCTTGTTCCAGACAACAGCTACGCAAACTTTGATAGATGTGAGATTCAATTCTTGTTGTTGAGCCCAGAGAAGGAGTCACCAGGCGACTTGTTCTCCCCTACATACCAACCTCGACAAACAATGAGGTTCAAGGAGTTTCTTGAAAGGTTCCCGGAATACTACACAAAGGATTCTACGAGTGTCGATGTGTGGCTACTAGAGAAGCTCATGTTCCATGAGCAGGAAGCGCACAACCATCTCCAAACCGCCTCAGGGTAAGCTATCCATCTAATACATAGCCCGATAAAAGAAAGCCGCTGATAAGATACAGAGCTTGGGAGAAGTTCAATGGGCGGACGCGAATGATGAAAGGACTCTTCAACTATGAGACGGCATACCGAAGATATACGCGGCTATGCTTAGAGGACTTCATGGGGGACAATATCAGTTATGCTGAGATCCGACCCAACTTCATGACCAGTAATCAACTTTGGAGTGACGATGGTACCAAGCTCATCGACAACAAGGGCATTATGGAGCTTATCATCAGTGTGGTGGAGGATTTTCAGGCCGATATAAAGAAGCAAGGTAGATTCTTTGGGGGTCTCAAAATCATTTACTGTACGCCTCGGTCTTTTGAGCCCACGCAAATTGAGGCTGCTCTTACGGAGTGTCTAGAGTTCAAGAAGAGGTGGCCGGAGTGGATTGCGGGTAAGAAAACAGTAGATCTATCATTTTGTAAAGGATTATGTTACTGACCGGAACGTAGGCTTCGATCTCGTCGGCGAAGAGTCCAAGGGACGCCCCATCAAAGATTTCATTCCAGAGCTTCTCAAGTTCCAAGATGACTGCATCAAAGAAGGCGTCGAGATCCCCTTTCTTTTTCACTGCGGCGAGACGCTGGATATGGGGACTGATACAGACGGCAACCTGGTCGACGCACTGCTCTTGAAGTCCAAGAGAATCGGCCACGGCTTTGCGCTGGCTAAGCACCCATATGTGATGCAACACATGAAGGAACTAGGCGTCTGTCTCGAGTTATGTCCCATCTCGAATGAGATTTTGGGACTTACGCCGCGTATCAGTGGGCATGCGATGTATCAGCTTCTTGCCAACAACGTGCATTGCACAGTCAGCTCCGATAATGGGACACTATTCAGGTGAGCTATTTATAGGAAGATGCATTTCTCACATTGCTAACTTGAATAACTAGATCTTCTCTATCCCATGACTTTTACCAAGTCATGGTCGGCAAAGCTGAGATGGGGCTCTTCGGGTGGAAGCAGCTGGTGATGTGGAGTCTGGAACATGCCTGTCTCTCAGAATCAGAATACGCTCGCGTGTTTGATCATTGGGAGCAGGAGTGGAAGGAGTTTGTTGAGTGGGTGATTGAGACCTATGACGACGAGCCAAAGGTTGCCTAGAGCCGCGCTGAGAGGGCAAGACGTTCTTAGACGCCAGTAATGTTGATGACTTGAGATGACTGGCGATTTTGGTAATGAACCTGGAGTTTGGCGAATGGAAAGTAGAGAGAGATCGCTCTAAGGCTGGTTTCTTACGGCGACATTTACAGTGGGATACAGTGAGGGTCAGATCAGCCAGGATAGCAATCCCGACTGGACGTAGGCGGGTTGGATTGAATTTCGTCGAGTTCGTAAATGTATCTATACCCTGGCAGTTTGCCAACTGTTCATAATGTGACACTTCTGTGCAACACATCGTCTTTGTTATATTGAATTTGTGTAGTACAGGTGGAAACAAGGCATTTCTGCTCTATCCATGCCAACAACCATTCTATTGTTTAAAAGCACCAGTTGCAATCTCGGAGAACAACTCAGAGCCTAGTGCTTGTTAGTGTGTTTATTTGGAGGTTCTTGACAGCGTCTATAGGGTATTATGTTATCAGGATAGAAGCAAGATATTTCGACCCTTAGTTAATTTGAGGCTTACCTAATTGAAGCCGTGAAAGAATTATATGACCACTATTTCCCCTGAAATCTGCATATTCACCACCTTTGGAGGCTCAGTGGAGATGACGCTGAGCGGGTACAGCCGCCGTGGCACACACAGCCCCTGCCGCGTTGACGATCGCCTGTTCAATTAACGTCAATCCTCAAAGGGCTGAAACCAAGTAAGCCTCCCCCGAAGTGAATTATTTATACAGAGTCCTCCTCTTTCTTTCATAAATACCTTCTGATTTAAATCCTATATTTCTCTCTTGATCTTCTCTTCGGCTTTCCTCACCCATTCTAACCTTGGACACCAATTCATTGGACTCACCTATACATATCCACGGTACATACATACTCGGCCTCAACGTCTGCCGTCAGCATGGCTGACCCCGATAGTCCAGGCTGGAAATGGTTCCCTAATGTCAAAGACAACTGGTCACTAGACGTCGTGACACTTCTCGCCGTTATTGGCGAGTCTTCTATGGCCGAGCAAACCCAGACCATCACAGCATCTCTACTGTGCCTCCTACCGCGACTCATCCCAGCGCCTCAGGCCCTTCTCAAACCTTCACGTCCGGGTCGGATGCCTGAAACACTCGCCAAGATGACAGGCGTTTACAGTGGCACTACGCTTGACTCCGTGGGCTTCTTTGCTACTATCATAACGCCTCTTGATGCCCTTCAGCCTTTCAGCTTTCGCGTTCTTGAGATAAAGCATACTGACCCCTCCTTTGGGGATATCGAGATGTATTCTCCTTCAGCCCAAAAAAGTTGGACTAGTCGCAGTCTCAACTGGATCAAATCTCGTCGTTCCAGCTCTTGCAACCAAGAGCACTCGCCAACAGGCAACGAATCCCAGGGACACCGCGGTCCTCGTGCCCCTGATATGGAGCATAGCGGGCTTCCTCTACCGGCATCACAGTCTATAGCGCGTACACGTACCACGACTTTCCGTATTCCAGAAGAATCCCCTTCGCGAGATGGATATACCCCTAAGCCACTCGCACGCCAACTTACAGCAAAGCAAAAGGTCCAGGACATGCTTGCGAACCCAACTTTTGCTAACACCAAAAGGCGTCCAGCAGTACCGGCCAAGCTCTTATCGCCGATTCATATTCTCTCAGTTTTCTCCTGCCTTCTCAGTATAGCCATAATTACGTGCGCTGTCGTATGGAAGGATGGCAATGCCATTCTGGCGGTCTCACTCATATCCTTTGCCTCAACTGTGGTGGGCTACGCTTCATTGTGGCATCCCATTCTCATGAATCGCAAACACACCAACGAAGTCCCCACGGGCGATGTCATGATCCGAACCCGAGAGGGGGCGTTCCTCTTGATCAAGTGTACGGAAGAGGTCGCTCGCGAACTGTACTCTGGCACCGAGGAGTGTCATTATCATGTTGGTGGCCGTACCTATCGACTCCTCATGGCCCTTGGAACCACGTTGCTCATGCTGAGTGTTGTTCTCTTTGGCAACTGCACATGGAACTCGCAGATCTTCATTGGCGGAAGTTACATTGTCCTCAATGGGCTTTACTGGGGCCTGGGCATGATTCCTCGTTCCTACTTTTGGGACCTTTCACGGTATCAGTGGTGGGACGTTACCCCCGATGATGCTAAGCATGCCGACATAGTTACGGATCAAAATGACCAACGCGAGGGGTTCCCGAGTTTCACACGGACGCTGTGGTTCGCGATTCGGGAGACTCAGCGCACAGGCTGGGTTGGTCGCAGCGGCGCCGCGCCAGGCACAGAACAATGGAAGAAGTGGCTCACGGAAGCACAAAAAAACGCCGTGAAAGGAAACAGAGCATGGCCCTCTGTAGCTAGAAAGGACATAATTATGAAGGAAAACCTCAGTGCTGATGAGGAACTTGATGAAGCGGCGCAGCATGCGCCAGCTGTTGAGGTCCAGACTGCAGCTGCTACTAGACGGAGTCACGACTGGGAAAAAGACGGATCGACGTTCTAAGGAAGAACTTCGATCAGAAGTGTATGAAAAAGTGCGTCGAATGTTGACTGGCATCTGCTTGTACATGAATGCGTTCGGCCTACCTCTTACGATATATCACGACATTGCATATGTATTCTCGGTG
Organism: Fusarium abutilonis; assembly: GCA_021655885.1. NCBI lineage: Eukaryota > Fungi > Ascomycota > Sordariomycetes > Hypocreales > Nectriaceae > Fusarium > Fusarium abutilonis. The sequence goes on from JAJJWN010000428.1 coordinate 80,517, forward strand.
GTAACAATCCACTGACACGATACGTGGATGGGTCATGAAAGTGTATATATTTCTTTTTTTTTGTAGTGTAAGCCCGTGCTTCTTTCAACTGGATACCCGAATAGATCTGAAAGACCAAAACTAGTTGATAATATCGAATTAGTAGGCCTATGAGCCCTGCAGCTTTTACGCAAAACAGCAGGGCATGACTCTATGTCTCTGGTGTGTGACCATATCACGTCCCAAACGCCGGCTATCTATTAACGTAAAATGCTCTGCCCTGCTCAGCCCCTTTTCCACCTCATATATAACAACCAAATACAAAAGCGAGGCTAGTCGTCAAAGTAGATGCCCTTTTTGTCATGGATATCAATCGCACCGCCACGGTAGCTGCCCCTCTTCTTCTTGTTCTTCTCCTTAGTGAAACCCTTGCCCTTGGTCACAATTAGATCTTCATGCGCCCGTTGAGAATACGCGATGGACACATATTCATTCGAGGCGAACTTGGCATCGACCTTGATGTTCTTAGGAATGCGGGAGAAAGGCTCATTTTGCTTCTTGCGGCCATTTCCGTTCACAACGGGGTCCGGGGGCAGAGGTGGATAGGCCGAGTTTGACTGGAGCTTGGGCGAGGTCTCCTCTAGTGTCACAGAAGAGTCAGATGAATCTTTAGCTTCTTTCTCCTTCTTGACCTTTTTGTCATTGTTGGACTCTGAGTCCGAATCTGAAGAATCGGAGTCGGAGTCGGAGTCAGAGGATGAGCTGTCGGATTCAGGCAGTGGCACCTTGGCTGCAGCCTTGCCCTCGGAGTCACTCTCTGATTCAGAGTCGGAGCTAGAGCCAGAATCAGAGCTGGAGTCGGAGCTGTCAGAATCAGAATCAGACTCGGCACTCTCATTGTCAGAATCGCTGCTCGAGTCGCTGTCGCTGTCGCTGGAGTCGGATGAGTCCGAATCAGAGCTCGAAGAAGCGGCGCGCTTCTGCTTCTTGGCCTGAGGCTTGCTGTCAGAATCGGAGTCGGATTTGGAAGAGCTCGAGTCGGAGTCTGAGTCGGAGCCTGACGAGGAATTGGAGGAGCTATCATCGACAGGAGCCTTGCGCTTGAGGGTCTTGGAGGGTTCGGGCTTCGCAGCTTCGTCCTCACTGTCACTGTCAGAGCTGCTACTGGAGCTGTCTGAGGATGAGTCGGCATCCTTCATGTCCACATCCTCCCCTTTGTCGTCGCTCGAGTCAGAGCTGGAATCACTGCTGCTGGAGTCCTCCTTGGTGACCTTCTTCTTGTTGGACTTGCTGCTATCGCTCTCCTTGGTCGCCTCCCAAGTCTGGTAGACACTGACAAGGGAAGGGTTGCCTTGTTCATCGGCAGTAGCAGTCGCTTGCCAGCCCTTCTTCTCCCGCTGCTTCTTGAACGCATCGGCAGCACCTTTGAAAGAATGATCGGAGAGGAAGTTCTCGACAAGATCCATGAGTTGACCAGGCGGAGGCGCAGGCGTAGAGGCCGCATCGTTCTTGGCCGAAGTGGCCTTGGTGCTCTTTTTGCCCATGTCGTCGGAGGTGGATTTAACTGGATTCAAGGGGTTATTAGAGAATAACCACGTAGGAGGACTTTGTTTCGAGCCAGACATATGCCAATGTCAAAGAATGAAGCCTACGCGATTGCAACGGCGAGAGATTGTCGTGAGGACTGGCACAATATTTCTTGCGATCCTACTTCTTGATCGACACTGGCTCTCAGAAAAATTTCTGTGGAAAGGCGGACCTTTCAGTGGGGCACTTGCTGTTATCAGCGACTGCATTCTTATCGTTCGGCAGCTATTCCTATCCTGGTAAGAGCTAGTCTTGCCAGTGCATGTACTTCTAGCAATAATCCCTGAGCGCTAAAGTAACGACTGGTGCAGCGGACCGCACATTAATCCTGTGAGGCTAACAGTTCTACTTTACGCATCAGCTAGCTCAGGGCAGAGTACTTGAACATTCCGGTGCTACAGTGACAGAGTGAAACCACGCCCAAGCTCCCGCATCATCTCTTGCCGTTTTGAGTGTTCAAACAAAACAAACTCCAGCCATTCCATTCATCTGCATCGCAAGACCGTATTTACGACCCCAGACTCGAGTGCCGTCCTCAAATTCTCAAGATATCAGTTGATGCGATTCTCTGAGTGTGATTCTCGACTGGTCAATTTCCATGGCACGGCTCTGAAGATTAAACTATCCATTCGACGCAGAACAACGAACACTACCTAGACCCTGAGAAGATGTCGACAAACGCGACCAAGAGAAAATTCAACACCCTGCTACAGGGTATTGGCTCACCCTACTCGAAGACTAGCGATGAACCTCAGTCGCATGCAGAAACTGACTCACCCTCAAACCGTTCAACTGCCTCTCCAGGCTCATCGACTCGTCTATCTGGTGCCGACGCCGAACTACTTCAGAAGCGCCGACGTCTAGGACTACCGGAATCAACAGCACCTATACTGGGAAGGAGGGGAAATTTGTCGGCAACCATCTCTGCTCTCGTTTCCCGAAAAACACAAGGCCAAGACTCTTCAAAGAGCTCCAAAGGGGCACCCGCGAGATATGCGCCGAGTGATCGGACAGACCTATTGAAACGGCTTGGCACTTTCCAAGAAATAACAGACTGGACTCCAAAGCCAGACAAAGTGAATGAAGTTGAATGGGCCAAGCGCGGATGGGTGTGCCATGGCAAAGAGACAGTGAGGTGCCTCTTATGCCATCGAGAACTGGTTGTCAAACTCAACCGCAAGGTTGTTGATGGCAAAGAGGTTTCAGTCTTAGTAGCGTCCGAGATTGGTACGTCCAGCATGCCAGATGCGCCGAAGAATGTAAGCTGACATTCGACAGAAGAAGCATTGGTTGATAAATATGCCGATCTCATTGTGACATCGCATCAGGAGGATTGTCTTTGGCGTAGGCGAGGCTGTGAAGGCAAGTGTCCTCCCTATCCCAGCCATCATTTGCTCAACTGGGTGACTAACTACGTACAGATTCCCTTCTGCGGCTCTCCTTAACCAATGCAAATGCCAGCCTGAAGGCTTTGCGTGAGCGCTACGATGAGCTGTTAGCAAGAAAAGCTTTCCTGCCTTATGAGTTCAACCTCCGACTACCGGATGAGCTAGATCTTGACCAAGTCCTTGCGCAACTCCCAGAAGAATTTTTCACCAAACCTACACCCGCAAAGGGAGCTGACGCTCAACCGAATCGAGTCGCCCTAGCGCTCGCTCTACTGGGGTGGCAAGGCCTCAACAACGCTCGAATTGGTGCTGTCCCAAATTCAGCTTCGTGTCATACTTGTCTGAGGCGTCTGGGACTTTGGATGTTCAAGAGTAAGGAGGTGACTGATAATGGCGAGGTCTTGGTCCCCGCCCCCATGGATTTTCTGGACCCGGTTAGAGAGCACCGCTTCTTCTGTCCCTGGTCGAACCCTCAAACCCAACGACAAGGACATTCCCAAAGCCGCTCCGCTGGGCAGGACTTACCAGGTTGGAGAGTGTTGGTACAGACACTCATGAATGAAGCCCATCTTCGAAGCGTCTACGAGGGACGTTCACCTGCTCGACCACGGACTGAACGTTCCATAGGCGCACCCGCCACGCCACAAAGACCCGGAACAGCTGCATCTATCAACACACCCACCGCGACTGCGACCCCGGGGTCGGTTGCCGGCCTTGGCGTAGACAATGTCGAAGAAGACGAGAAAGACAGGGATACAAAGGACAAGGAGCGGTGGGCGAGACTGAAGAGAGTCAAGAGTTTGTTTGATACCAAGGGGAGTAGAAAGCTGAGGCATTCGATAAGCAAGTCCATCAGTCGCCCAGGAACAGCACATTCCGCAAAGTCCACAAAGTCGACTGGTGGCCAGAAGGAATGATATCTCCATCCAGCTATTTAAGAGTGCGATTGACGATACAATCATGACTGTGATAGTAGATTAGTATACATAGTAGTGTAGTGGAGAGGCAGAGGCTGAGGCATTTGAAAGTTGTATTAATACATTAATAAACTCGAGGCTGGGACTCGAGCATAACTTACTCCTTTGCAGCTGACCCTAGTCGAGTGAGATGATGTGTGCTTAGCTCGGTAGTTGTTGCACATCGAACTTTGAGCGCAACGTTCGTGGCATGGGAGGTGGTCAAGATACCACCGCGCATATTCGTCAGGATTTCCAGATGATATCATCAAAAGAGACAATTGGCCCAGAGTATGCTTTTGTCTCAGGTTGCTTCTCGACCTTCTTTTGCGAAGAGAATCCGGCCATCTCCAGTATCGCAAGTCTTACACCCCCAATCCCGCCCCCATTACCTAGACGGCGGGATACATAGGCAATCTTGGTAGCAGTAGCGTAGACGTCCAGCATGCGGTCAGAACCTTCTCTCCAACTCGCAGCAGCTTGACCTTTGAGACCATGTATGATGCTTTGAATCTGAGTGTGCAGGTTATGACATGCGTTTTGCCATTCGTTACCAGGCTTATCTGCTTTGGTAATAACCACCAGTGTTCGGGTGTTGGATCGAGCGAGAGTTCTGAGCATCCATCTGTCTGTATCCTGTAGTTTCTTGTCGGCTGGTATCAAGACGACTGCGCCCCGAAGCATCTTCCTGACGTTGAGATACTTGAGGATTGTCTTTCCCCAATCTTCCTGGCTCTTGAATCCGTAGCCTGGTGTGTCCATGAGTATGAGGCTGTGCTTTGGAGGTGCATCGCCCTTGCGTATGAGCTCCTTGGAGATCTTTGGACGTGGCCCAACACCATAGGCATTCATTGTCGTTGTCTTGCCCGGCTTGTGGCTTACCTTAGCCACCTCCATACCACCGACGAGAGCGTTTAAAAAGGATGATTTTCCGGCGTTTGAGGCACCCAATACCACAATTTCTGGAATATGGTCGTTTTGAACGTGGTGATAGAATGATTCGGCAGAGTATAGAATTTGGCAGCCTTGTTCAAAAAACTTTTCGGCGGCTGCTAGAGGGGGCTTGTCTTCATTGGATGCGCCAACCGCTAAAGCTGAGCCCTGATTAAAACAGATAGACTCACTCTGTGACAGTATCTGTTGGTAGGGCTTCATGCCTTGGAGTAAAGTCCCCTTCGGTTTTGGGGGCTTGCTCTTCAGTATTTCCGAGGCACTGTTGTCAAGTGAGAAGCTAGGTACAGGAACTGCTTTTTTGGAAGCATCCTGAGTAATGGCATCTTGAGTCTTGGGACCTAAGTCTATAGGCAAAGCTTTAGTGCTTGGTGAAGTTGTCGGATTGACAAGTTGCTGTGCCCGGCTAGAAGCGCGCAGAGTGAACCGGCGAAGCGGCCGTTGATGTAGACCAAGCCCTTTTGATGTTGAGAATGAGGCCTTTATTTGAGAGCGAATCGGTGAAGAGAGGTGACTGGGGAGTTTGAAAGCTCGCAATAGCAGTGGTATGATCATATCGACGCTGTTTGACGATATATGTTGGAGGAGTAACTACCTAACCAATTCTTCTCTGGTAGATCGGGAAAGCTTTGGTATCAGAATCTTCATCTATGAAGCAGAAGAAAAGAGAGAGTAAAAAGATGATTTTTTTGTTGAAAATATAAATAAAAACAAAAATAAAAATAAAGAAATTGATAGAGAGAATGATTGAACTCACACTCTGCAAAATTACGATATCTACCTGCCTAGAAGAAAGGGCGAGGGAAGGCATCGCAGTCTGAGGTGTAGGTCACGTGTTGATTTCCAGTGGTCCACAGGTTGACCTTGGGAATGACCATAATGGAATACCCAAGATTGCACTGCATTCACCTGAGATAGCCAGAATTTCGAATACGAGAGGGAAAACAAACACACTTTGCTCGAGCTTGGTACACCTGTTTGGTTGTGTGCGGACCAGGTCTCTATCAGCTTTTATCCTGTCGCAAGAATGGTCTCAGCAAATCTCACGGAGATTGATGCTCATGAGCAACCATCTGATCGAATGCGAGCAGAGTGGAAGAGTTATATGCGCCAAGATCATAAAAGTCTCTTGAATGATCCTCGCATCGATGATCCTCGAGCTCCTCTAGAAGATTCGGGCTTCCGCATTGTCACGAGTCTTCCAAAAGAGCAGATCGCGAAAAGCTTCGCTCGTCTAGGCCCCAACTTTGCCTCACAGGCCGCAAGTGATGTCCCTGTCATACATCATCCGCTAATACCAGGTAAGACCGACTTGTTCCCATTCGTTTAATCTCTTTCAATCTCACAGAATAAATAGGCTTATTAATTCTCCCTTCTCTATTATCCCCATCGGTGCAAAGAACTTTACTAGATCGTCTGATCCACCGAGATCTTAGTGTCCAAAAACATCAGACCAACTTACACCTGCATTATAACCTACCGTATCCAGAAGGCGAGAACGACGAAGAAAAGTCATTCTTCGCGATTAGCCCAGATACACCCGCTTCCTTCCTCCCGAAGGATCCCAACGTCCACAAACCGTTATCAATCAAGCAGGTTATGCAAAGAAAACTGCACTGGGTGACGCTTGGTGGTCAATATGACTGGACAAACCGTGTGTATCCTGAAGAGTTACCTCCTCAGTTTCCCGACGACATCTCTCGCTTTCTGGAGGGCCTTTTCCCCGAAACCGTTGCCCAGGCGGCCATTCTAAACTTCTATACGCCAGGGGATACCATGATGATGCATAGAGATGTCAGTGAAGAGACAGATAAAGGCCTCATCAGTCTGAGCCTTGGATGTGCTGGTCTTTTCATGATCGCCCCCAACGACCTTTCAACAGATTCGCAGAGTGAGGCGTCAGACGAGAAGCAATACCTATTACTGAAGCTCAGATCTGGCGATGCCATCTACATGACGCAGGAATCGAGATATGCTTGGCATGGAGTGCCAAAGGTACTCAAGGATACCTGCCCGAGTTATATTGAAGACTGGCCGGCTCGTGATGACGATACGTTCATGGAGTGGCGAGGTTGGATGAAGAACAAGAGGATCAACTTGAATGTTCGGCAAATGCGAGACTAAATCAAGGTTATTGAATCAAGCCATGAAGTATAACATAAAACTACGTGATATCCACATCCATCATATCTATGCTTCTCGCATAGCATTAGAAGTATCTTTTACCCACCCGTTCTCGGGTACAAGCTCGTGATACAAACATCACCGTCAACGCTTGGTCATTATCCGCTATGTTACATATAAGTTCATGTTTCCAGCTGAATGTTCAGAAACATATACCATCGCATCTGAACCTTGATGAGCCTGGTTATCAAGCAGAACAGACCGGATAGTTCAAAAGCCACACCAAAACACCCCATTATGCAAAACCAAACCCCTGCGCATTTTCCAGTGCCATTCCAAGTCGTTCTCTTAACACCTCTTTGTCTCTATACTCCGGTAGAAGTAGTGTGCCATAGCATGTATAGGCCGTGGGCAAATGCCCGCTGTCTCCATCTTCCTCACCGTTCTTCTGTATGACAAATTGTAGATTCTTCATACCTCCGACCGGAACGCGGTCGGAGGATGTCACAAACTCCAGTAACCTCTGCTTCATTCTTTCGTCGTACCTTTTGACAATGGACCAGAAATCCTTGATGGTACGATGCGAAGAGTCCCAGCCCACATAGCGAACGTATCGTTTAAGTTCTGCAATGTCAATCTCTTGAATACCTTCGACAAGTGACTGTAAAGTGGTCGGATTCAAGAGTGAGAGCGACTTCTTATGCAAGCAAGCATTGAACCCACGCTCAAAAGCAAGGTATTGCCGTCGGATAGAGATATCAGTAAGATAGCGGATGTAGTCGATGATATAGTCATCCCGATTGTCGTTGGTTACGAGGGGCGCATCGTCTGGGTTATCCATGTGGGGAGGTGCGACATCTTGGGAGTTTGAAGCGGCCTTCGGCCAAACCACACTGTCATCCATTCTCATTTCCCTTGTGATAATGGTGCCGATCGTTGAGACCGAGAACTCGTACGTGCGGGCAAAGATATCCTCTACCAGGCCATCCTTTTCATCCCACTCAAGTAAAGTCGTTAGCCCGTTTGCTAAATCTGGCCACCCATCAGCAATATGATGAAGCTCTTCAACAGGCATGCCCAGTAATTTCCGGTAAAGAGCTTTTGGAAAGGTAATTGGCAGAGTTAGCCCGTTGTAGAGAGCGAGTGACAATAAAAGCCCAACAAGTTCATATTTCCAGTCTTCCGTTAATGAACCCGGGGCAAACCAGGCCATACGTGTCCTTTCGTCAACTGTGAATGCACCGTATCCAGGATCCAGACATTCGGCGATGGCCAATCGGAAAAATTCTTGCTGAACACCTCCGGAATCAAAGCCCTCTTCACCAGTATTCTCTCCCAAGTGTACCTTCAGTGGACGAAGGAGCTCTCGCTTCTCACGCCTCCAAAGTTGATCAAAAGCATCCCGGGCAACATTTTCTCGGCCAATCTCAAGAACCAGATATTTAGAAGAGGCTGTCCTCAAAAGATCTTGCAACACCATCTTGTGATGCGGATTAGTGATAAGGCTCCCGGGATCGACAATAGCACTCATCCGAGTTTTTAATGAACTTGATTCTTCGAACATGCGACTCATTCGAGCGAAGTTGATGGACCGGAAGAAAGAAACCAAAGTGTCGGGGCTAAAGATGTAAGGATAGTCTAGTATATGCCGTTTCCAACGCGTTGAGTTAAAATTCAGCCAGTCCACAGGCATCTCAATCGAATCGAGTCGTTCTGAAATGTAGTCAACCCTGAACTGAATATCCCCTAGGAGTAGAAGATCTTTGTTGGCATCTTGGACGTGTCAGCAGGGTGATGCTCCAAAAACCAGTTGTTGGGAATATACATACGTAAAGTCTCAACAAACGATAATGCCCCCCCAAAGGACCCATCCATAGCAAAATCAGCTCGGCCATCCCATTCGTTCAGCAAAACGGTACGCGCCCAGTCCAAAAGGACCGTCGGAACGCGAGTTTCGTGTAGAAGACGTTCGGATGGGGGAAACTCGAGTATTGACGCCGAGCCTGTGCTGAGGAAATCAAGCTGATCTACTAGAGGTTGTAGAATATCGCGTTTGGTGTTCTCGGACTGTCCTAAGCGAGTAGTAGGGTGTGTCGTAACTGCAAAACAACGCCTGGCTATGATGGCGCAGAAGAGCCTCCTGGCCAATCTGAGAGCCAAGTCATTTGACAATGCATCGTCGTAATTCAGGCAATGAGATGAAGGTTGCCGGCCCACAGAAGTGCCACCAGCAAGCGTCAGTCCATTGGAACGGACGCGCGACATTTCATATAGCGTCCGCGAATCTGAAACAGTTGGAGTTGCAGCAATTAGGGCATGCAAACAAATAGAAACTAGGTATCCCGCATCGATATCCGAAAGCCGGTTGCTGTACCTGTGATATGTGTCTCCATTGAGCCCCTTGGTAGAGTATGTTGTGTTCGGATCTTGAGGAGGAATAAATAGTCGCCCGGCGGCCAGCCAAAGACTGTGGAAAACCAAAGTTGACGCAACACGACTCAATCGATGGAAACAATACCACAAAGTCTGAGAGTCGTAGAGTTTTTGCTCGCATGTGAAAGATTGCACCACAGCTTGTGGATCCGTTAGTACGTTAAAGAGTGTCTGGTCATTGAAGCTCTTCCATTGCTTTCTAGACCTAGGTGTAGATGAAGCTGACTGACGGTTCAAAGCTTTCCGCTTAGTGACAGGCCTGGGGTACAACTGACCCATAGGATTGGCCGAAATAAAGGGAGCCTCGAAGGTACCATCTTCCTCGTAAACATCGCAAATGAAGTCAATGAGATCGACATCAAGTCGTGAAAGAGCTTGTGGCAAAGCACTGTGCAAGCTATGAGGTGGACCAAGCATGAATCCCTCATCGGAATTGCTTGACCCCTGAAGATGGCAAGCCTTTCTAGAATGGCGGCTTCTTAATTCAGTCTTCGCCTTGGATTCTTCCGAAGCTTCGGGTGATGTTGGAGATGGGCCTGATGTTAACAACGGTTGTATCGACGGTTTTGTTACGTTCTCATAGAAGCCTGGCTTCAATGGCACTTCTGGGATTCCTCGACCATGCATGTTTTTACTACTCTTAGGCTGTGATGGCTTGTCGCGCAGGAAACTATTCACTTGAGGTATTTTAGGAGACTTGTTATCATCCTTTCCTGCGCCAGGAATGCTCGGGTCGTTCGAACGCTTGCGAGGCTTGGATGTGGCATTATTCCGCGTCTTGGATATCGAACCGCGTTCTGTTCTCGTGGTTTTCGAGGTAAATGAAGACTCGTTCATATCGATTTCAGGTATTTGGTCCACCGAAACCCGTGAGTCTCTGGACTCAGTATTTGATCCCCGGACTGATGCACTATGACTTTCCGAGTCTGGAGCGTTCTTCATCATGCCTGGCAACTCACGAGAAACACTGGAGTGCGCCACAGAAGCCGTCTGGTGTGTGCCCGCAAGGTCGTCAATCTTCTCTGACATTGCTGCCATGCTTTTTGGCGTTAGCCATTCAAGCATTTTGAAAGTGACGGTGCCGAAGAGATTCGCGGCAAACGATCGGTGATCTTTGCTGATAGGCCCCTCTACCACGTGGTAATCAGAGCCTGTAATGTAATTGTCGGAGGGTGGCATGTACTTTGCCGGATGGTCGCAGTCGCTTTGGGCCGGACATGCCACAGGGCTCGTGGAGGCAAGATCGGCACCTTGGAACGACGAAGAGCGCGGCCGTGGTTTAACGGAATGTCTTTCTTTTCGTACGCCTGATGGTGTAACGAGACCAGCTCTTTTGTCATCGGGATGCGATGAAGATGGCGATCGTGTAGGAAATATTAAATTACCTATAGTCGCTGACGGCTCCTGAGATTTGCGAATAAAAGGGCAAAGTCCGTTCTCTGGATCATCTTGGCTCGCTAAGTATATCGCTAGTGTCCTGGCGCTTGTTGTGTTGTATCGCCGTATGGGTGCCTTGCCTGCTAAACGGCGACGACATGTAAAGCATGTAGGTGTTGCGCAGTTGACGTTTTCGCATCCATATCGTAACTGAGCAATGAATCTGTTTAGACAGGTTGGCAAATTGGCAAATGTTAGGTATAACATGACTAATGTAGACAAACCTTTCGACCAGGAGTTGAAAGCCATGACGGCGACTTGCTTGATGGATCGCATAAACGCGTGTTGGGCTCTCGATAACCTGAATATAGGACTTTAGCTCGAGCGGAGCATCAGAGGGCAAGCGAGCGAAAGGCGCCTCTTGCCATAAGCCAGCAAGGAGATCCATGTCTACTGCAGTTTCGATGGAAGGGTCCCGTGGACGAGGAAGTTTGGGCGTCATGACATGGGAGGGGCTTGTCGCGCCGCGACGGGCACCGGGAGATTTCGTGGTGAGGGTGTCGTAAAGATTCGATGCAGAGTCCTATAGGGTTAAATAAAATGTTGCAATATAAGACTCGGCCGTGACAAAAAGAGGAGGCGATAAGGACAGAATTAATTCAATCACAGTATGCTAGGCACTTGCGGCAGTGAATGATCATAGAATGTGGTAGATTGATGATTGAGTGAGGGAGTCGTTGCTCAAGGGCGCTGCAGGTCAGCCTTGCGAAGCAAACGATGATGCACCGCTACCTTAGGTACCTGAGGTACTTGACAAGTTTGCCCCCGTCATAACAGAGTAAGCAAATCAATGCACAAACAAACACCAGGTTCGCACGCAGTAGCTTACCAGTTGCGACAGCAGCGGGCCGACTCTACCTTCCGGGCTTTGAGCAATGACTCAGCCACTAATGGAGGGGGCCCTGGAACCCTCCAGTGACCCTCCAGTGACCCTCCAGTGGCGGGGTCTAGTGGGGGGCGAGGGCAAAAAAAAAGTCAGTCATCTGTCGCTGATAGTCTTTTCTGTGTGACGTTATCAAACCCCGCCAAATCCCACCAACTCGACTTTGAATTTCCCACCTACATCCGCCTGTTGCGAGCCAGGAGCTTGTTATATTCCCGAATTTTACGTTGTTAAGACGGTACAGTCGTTGTATTTCGTTGATACAAAATGGCGAGCGTGCAGGCCTCTGGTGCTGCGGCTACATCGGCCTCGCATCCCTACACCTGCAACACTTGCCAAGTCGCATATCGAAATATTGATTTGCAGAAGGGCCATATGAAAAGTGACTGGCAGTAAGTTAAATTCTACGATGAGTTTGAGACCAATTTTCTCTAATCAAAATGTAGCCGATATAACCTCAAACGTCGAGTTGCCTCTTTACCTCCCATCTCAACTGATGTATTTACCGAAAAGGTTCTACAGGCCAGGGCCGTATCAACCGCGGAAGCAGACAAAGCCTACTTTGAACGAGTATGCGAAATTTGCGAGAAGACCTACTACAGCGAAAACGCGTTTCAAAACCATCTGTCAAGCCAAAAGCACAAGGCAAAGGAAGCTACTAGTACCCAAACGGTTGCCAGTCGAGCCGACGATGAGACTACTAGCGTCGTGAGCTCTACCTTTTCTCTTGGAGATCCTCTCGCACCCAGACGAGGAGAGGTGGACTCTGACGCTGAAGAGGAGTTTAATCATGTTGTGGAAGGTCTCCAGAAGGCCCGCATCGCTGAGCAACGACCATCTCCGGTCAAGCGGCCTTCGAACCCTCAACCGTCATCCCAGGATGCTACGCATGAAGACGCAGACGCAGCACGCGCATCTGACTCGACCACACCTGTCCCTAACACACAGGGCGCCAAATGGTCGCTGGAGTCATGTTTATTCTGCAACTACACTTCTCCCACCATATCCTTGAACACACACCACATGGAGAGGTTCCACGGCATGTTCATCCCAGAAAAGAACTACCTTGTCGACGTTGATGGCTTGCTCAACCAATTGCAAGAGAAGGTTCGACAGCATCATCAATGCTTATACTGCGACAAGGTCAAAACCACAGTATTTGGCATTCAGACTCACATGCGTGATACAGGTCATTGCAAGATACCTTATGATACTGAGCGGGAGCAACTTGAGATCGGGGATTTCTACGATTTCAGAAGCACATACTCCGATGATGAGGAATTGAGCGACAATGGTTCAGTCATCAATGAGACAAGTGGAGGGGCCAAGCTTGGAGCACGCCGCCCTGCCAAGTTGACTGGTGAAGATGGGGCAGACGTTGTTGATGAAGGAGATGCAGATGGATGGGAAACTGATAGCTCAGCATCCTCGTTGGACTCTGCTGATCTTACCGCCGTACCCGCCGAGGGTCATATTCACCAATTTGAGCGACTCGACAAGCACCCGCATCATTCAAGGCAGGATCCAAGACAAAGACACCAGGTTGACGGTTGGCATTCCCATGCTCACAAACCCACTCGAGCTGTCTTTCACGACGATTACGAACTTCACCTTCCCACAGGCAAGTCTGTGGGTCATCGTTCATTGAACAAGTATTACCGACAAAATTTGCACAACCACCCCTCTGCCGAGGAGCGTGCCGAGCGGTTAGCCATTGAGGAGGCTAAAGAGGAGCAAACCAGCAGTACTTCAGACGGGCAACTGGTCCAAACAAGTTCAAGATCCCGTGAGATGATACCACGAGGAATGGGAGGTATGGCAGGCGTGGCTGAGCAACACAAGAGAGGCGCGCGTAGAGCAGAGGAACGAGGCCGAACCATGGAACAGGTTCACACCAAGAGAAAGGACTTAGCCTATGGTACAAAGCATAACAACCACAAGAACTACTATTACCGGGAACAGGGTGGTGGTTAGATGAAGTATATACTTGAAATTGAAAATTTACAGGAGTTTTTATATTAAAGAAAAATAATATATAAGGGTATGAAGCTTTATAG